>PVKN010004422.1:0-33593 GCA_004027915.1 Capromys pilorides
TAAAAAGCTCCAGTCAACAGCTTCCAACATTGCCAGTTCTGCTGATAACCCACTACTATTGTGGATTATTGGACTATATATACACAGCTCCTTTCTCTTAGTTCAATGAGAAGAAAGATTTGTACTAATAGTATTTAGACAAGATATCATGTCTGGATCTTGTGCTCTGAGCAACTACTATGAAGACAACAATAAGCAATGTATTTATTATTGTAACTGTCCTAAAAATGTTTTGTCTCCTATTTTCAATTGTTTCTATCTTCTCTCTTCTTAATTTCTTACACATTTCCTTTTTCTTCCTTTCTTATTCTTCTAATTTTACATGAATAGCTGGTTGGAAGATAACACTATATATTATAACAAATATTGTGAAATTCATGTTACTTTGTTAAGTGAAATTCTGTACAACTTGTACTTTTTTCTGTTTTAATTACAATTTGTGTATTCCTTAAAAAATAAAAAAAAAATACTTAAAGGGCTGGGGAGATAGCTCTGCAGCATAAGTGCCTGCTTGGCAAGCGTAAAGACCCAAGCTTGACCCTCAGAACCACATGCAATGCTGGCCCCAGAAGCTGTTGTGGTGGTGCATACTTGTGATCCTGGCAACTAGGGAGGCTGAGACAGAAGGATCACTCTGTATCCAAACTGTGTAACAAGACCTTGTATGTAAAAAAAAAAACAAAAAGAAAAAAACAAAAACAAACAAAAAAAACAAAAACATAGTAATAAAATATTTTTTTTTCTGTATTTAGGACAGGGTATACAGGGTCTCACTACATAGATAAGACTCATGATTCTCCTGTTTCAGGAGAATGCCAAAGTACTGGGATTATAGGCACCTGCCACCATGCCCAGGCTCAATTGCCATCTCAGTGCACCCCACAGGCAAGGCCAGCACATCACTCCAGGGATCACCCTGGCCAAAGCACTCTGCCTAAGCAGGCGCTGTAGACCACTGAATGTCCATGCCATTCCTGAAGTGGTATTTTTATACAATGGAGTACTACTTAGTTATAAAGAAATATAAATCTGAGACTTTTATGGATAAATGGATACAACTGGAGACCATATTTATATGTGAAATAAAACAGATTCACTTGTGTAAACATCGTATTGTTTTCCTAATGTAAGAAACTGAAAAAGTAAATAAGATCCATAATATCTACAATAGGTATGGTGAAAAGGAAAGCACAACTAGGATGAGGAAAAGGAGAAAAGATGAAATGGAAATTATATATATATATACATATATATATATATATATATATATATATATATATATATATATTAGCTAAAATCTAAGACAGCTATGCTATTCATTTTTTTTTAGTTTATTGAAGGGAGCAGTTTGTGTTTCTACTGTTTGATCAATCTTGCATGTCTATATCATAATCTGAGCAACTACTTTGGAGATAACAATATACAGTATATTAACCATTGTTAAATTCCTATTATCTTACTCTGTATCATTGTGTTTATTGTTTTCTTCTTTCTCAAGTAAAAAAAAAAATCCTGTTCGGTAGTAAGTAATCTTTGCTATTGACATTAAAAGTTGGAATTAAGTTTTAAATTTTGAGAAATAACAGCAATCATTATTTGACTTGACTATTGCTTATGTTCATAAATGTATATTCATCAAGATTTGTTGACATGTCTTTTAGAGAAGCAGAAACACACACACACACACACACACAAACACACACACACACACCACCACCACCACCACCACCCACCATACTTACAACCACGAGGGAATTTAGCACCACTTCCTTTCTCTTTATGAATCAGGGACCCAGCCAGTCCCGTGCTACCTCTACTGAGGTTGCATAAATTTTCAACTTGCCAATATCTGCAGGAATAATAATAATAATAAAATCTCCAATAAGAGCAAATCTCAGGGAAATGATGGGGGAACCACAGCTGTGCTGATGGATGTGATGTCTCCTCTCTTTCAAACCAAAGCTATTTTCCTCCCTTCGCTCCATTTTTCTAACAGTAATCATGGACGCTAGATTTTCACAACTTGGAACATGCAAGTCGATTCTGGTCTGACATCTGTAAGGCCTCGGGGAGCCTGGCTCCTGGGAACAGGATGGGAAGCCTTCCCATATGTGGGTTTGTCTGCTTTATTTATTCATGTCTGCATCTGTGTCTGTGTTGTTTTGTTTTGTTTGCTTTCTGCTTTCTAAAAGCTTCTTGTCCTTGAAGATCCAGGCCCCACTCCAAGCAGCTTATGTTAAACTGAGTCCTGGGATAGGCATCTGGAAGTGCCCACTCTGTCCTCTGAGCATAGGATCAGTGTGTAGAGGGAAACATTCCTCTCTCTACCTATCAAGGAGTAAAAAACTCCATGTACTTTCCATTAGCTCAGGCCTTGTGATGGACAAGACTAATTTCTGTGTAAAGATGGAGAAATTACAAAATAACAGGTTTGCTGATCATTACAGCTACCTCTGAATGTTAGAATCAATCCAGTGTACTACAGTGTATGTTTTCTCTCTATTAATACTTCCTGATGAGACTATAATATAAGTGGCTATGGCTCATAGAGCAGTAGCTTAAAAGCAAATAGGGATGGGTATAGAAATCAGAAAAGAATGATCATCAGAGTGGCTCTAGGACCAAAGAAAGGACAATGATAAAACATCATACAAGTGAGAATAGTGTGCTACTAGCTGTATCATTTGGGAAAACTGGGAAACCAGGCTCCTCCTCTGAGCTTCTGTCTAGTGATGCTGATAGGGTTAATTTCTGTTTCTCTTCCATTTGAGGAGAAAAGGAGGCAACAGTGGGTGCTGGGCTTGGCACAGGGCTTCAGGCCCTCTGCAACCCTCCTGCTATGGCACTGCTGGATCATTGCAAGGCTGAGCAGCTGTTGCACTCTCCCTGCCAGAATAACCTTGAGAAACTGAGCCCCAGAGCAGGAGTTGCTGCAGGTCTGTGAAAGGTGAGCTAGGAAGGGTTGGAAACTCTTCCATGGCTGATGCAAAAAGAATATTTATCAAAGAACCTCAGCACCAGCTATGCAGGCCCTTGGGTCACAATGCAATCTTTGAGTTGCTTGTCCCCTGCAGTACCTCTGCTCCTTTATGTACTGCAAGTGGAGGGCTCAAACAGTGATTGGGCAGAGCCACCCAAAGGAGGAAAAAATGAAGCACTTCCAAGGCTCCTTTCAGTGCTGACTGGCCTATAGTAAATTCTGAATTAAAGTTCACAGAAGCAGGAAACCTAGCAAAAAAGTTCCTAAATTGGGCCCAATCTAGATTGGAGGCCAAGAATGATGTTAAGAGGAACTGATGAGATTCTCTGATCTTCCTTTCTGGGCAGTGGTCTAGCATGACATCCACCACCATTCTGTGTCTGACACACAGAGTAGATAAGAAAATGGACCCAGAGTCAGTACACCTAATTCTAGTTTTGTGTTTGCCATTTGCTAGCAGGTGACCCTGTGCAACTTTTGCCTCCTTAATCTTTTAAAACTTCTTGGGCTCTTGGTGTCCTCATCCTTAAAATGTGTGTAAAATTCACAGCTGTCTAAAAAGATGATTCTGGACTAAATAAGTCATTAAATGTAAAATCCTACATCTTCATAAATGCATTTTACAGTAAAGTAAAAGTCAGTTTACATGGACCACAAAAGTCTCTATGCAGAACTAAAAGGAGGCTGAGCTTTCCTCTTGGTTTGATGGCACCATCTGAATTGGTAAAAGCAAAGCCAGCATGGAGGGAAGATATGTTCAGGAGGTGGCTGAGTGGGCTGGAGCTCAGCTGGCAACAGCCATGCGTGCACACATCTTCCCAGCTCTGCTCAAGGGTTTTACTTCGTGAAATTGAAATTGGTTGTGGTGGAGATGCAGTATTTATGCCTCAGTTATTGCAAATGAAGTAATGCTATAAGCATGCCTTAAAAGTGTATCTTATAAAGGATCAGTTATTAAACCTTCCTTACCCTTATTCTTTTCATAGCATGTGTTTCATGGGTCACAATGCAATCTTTGAGTTGCTAGTGCCCTGCAGGTGACAGGCAGTAGGTTATCTGTCTTCCAGAAGAGGTTGACTTTGTCTGCTCTGATCTATCCAATTATCCTTGGCCTACAGGAAAGAATTCTAAGTTTAAGCTCCAATAAGTGCTAATATTGCTTAGATACCTAGTATGGGTCACATATCGCACAAATACTTGACATGATTATTACTGCATGTTTGTAAGTGAGGAAAATGAGACTCAGACTGGGTACATAATTTACAAAAGGGAGTGGCAGCACTAAGATTTTATACCTTGTAGGATGCACTGATGGGTGAACATATGTGCATTTGTTACCCACTTGAAATTTCATTACACTGTGGCATCCAAGAATTACAAAATGAGTACACTCCTTCATGGCTCTTAATCAAATTATAACAACTTTTAATGAAATAATCGCTGCCTCTAAGGTCTAATGGAACTAGGCTAAAAGTTGTTGTTAACATAAATCAATCATCCAAAATAAATATATTACAGTTTCCATGTGGAGAATGCCTCTCAAGGAACAGAAGTCAATAAAGAGAAGCACATGGTTTGGTTCTTGTTCTTAAGGAGGTGGACGACTTTTCAGTGAGGAATGGCTGGATAAGTCATTGTTATCCAAAGGCAATGCTTAAGTGGCCAAGCAGCATTGGATTCAGGGTGAGTAATGCATCAAACTTTGGATCTGTATCTACACAACAGAAAGAATTATGACCATATCTCCACAGCCTCTAACTTTGTGGTGAGGATCGAATGAGACAGTATATTATTTCTGTGACAGAACCATTGTAAGAAGCACACACTTCATCAATATTAAGTGATGTACTATTATTTTTGTAAAGCAGATGGCAGCTCAGTTGTATAAGAAACCTAGGGCAGTTTCTCATGTCAGAGCAAAAGCACAAAAATACTAGACCATGTTGAGGGGAAACAGTTTGAAACGGCTTTGCATTGCTTCAGAACTTTTAGAAATAGAGAGGAAATAAAGTAAGGCTTAGGAGGAAATGGATTTGAATTATGGTTCTGCTGCATATTTGTATGACCTTACAAAACACGTTTTGGTGACTCAGGATTTAGCTCAGCGGTGTAGCACCTACCTGGCAAGAGTGAGGTACTGAGTTCAATTCTCAGTAGCCACTTCCCCCAGAAAAACAGGTTTTGATCCTTCTCATAGCAACAACCAAAGAAATTATTGTACAGTGTAAGCCATACTAAATCATGGACGTTGTCAAAACACTCCAGTAGGTTTTCACTGGTCTGAAAATAAAAATTCCGTATGATTATCTTAAAGTCCTGAGATCCGCTTCTCTTACGCTTCTGGTCTCCTTGCTTAGCATCCATTCCACCCTTTCTGTTCTAATCACGTTAATAACTGTGCTCTTGATTCTGTCTCAGGGCATTTGCACTTGGTGTTCCTTCTCCTTGGAATATTTGTCACTGAGATCTTTACAAGGTTTTTTCCTTCCCCTCTTACACCTCTTCTTAAAAGTCCCTTCTCAATCACACACACACACACACACACACACACACACACACACGCACGCACACACACGCACGCACACACATACGCACACACACTCCTCTGTTTAAAATTGCAACCTTATATGTGTTCCCCCTGACACTCCAAGGGGCAATCCTTCACTCTTTTATTTCAGTAGCACACTTCACTATTTAATGTCTGTCAATTACAGATTTCTTGTAGCTATTGTTTAATTCCGTGCTTCTCTGCTGGAACATAATCCTTGGTAGGGCAAATGGCCTTTGTCTACTCTGCTTGCTAATGTGTTCTGAGTCCTGGATGAATGAGTGGCATATAGCAGCTACTCAACAAACACTTTTGGGGTGAACAAGTGATTTATTAACCTCAGAAAACCTCAGTTTCTTTCTTTTTAAAGTGGGAGTGACAATAGTACCTACTAAATAGACTTATGATATGAATTAACTGACATAATACACATAAAATAGTACCTTTTATTCAAGAAATTAATTACTTTCATCATATATTAATATTTTTAATCTCACATTACTATCCCCATTTGGAAAATAACACATCTCTTCATCAAGGATTCATTTAATTAAAAGAAGAAAACTAGCCAATATTGATCTTTGACATAGTCAGTTACATGAGTGGGAAAGGACAGGAAGAACTCTTATTCAGGTCATAGAGCTGTCAGACTGAGATTAAGAGATTAAAACCACTGTGGTAATGGCTTCTGTTCTGCCCTGCAGGGTATCTGGCCATTCACTCTGCTGCAAAGGCTCCTAGCTCCCTCAGCCTCACAAACTTTGAGTATGTGAGACTGTCTGATCCATCTGTTAAGTTTTGCCACTCTTGCCCTAATTCTATGCCACATTCCCCCATCACTTATTCCATGGATAAATTGTCAGTTTTCTGGAGAAGGCATATGGTTGAACTTGGAGGGTGAGTGACCCATTACTGAATCATCAGGCAGGACTTCTTACATAGTTTTCTCTCCCATTGGGCCACTTGAGAATATACTACAGAGTGTAGATTATGTGAAAAGTTAGTAGCTAGTAACTGTCCCTCTATGGGGGTATAATGATGACAGTACAGTGTAGTGCTCGACACCCCAGAATAGCTCCGTGACCTCAGATAGATCACTTATCTACCCATCCTTCAATTTCTCCATTTGTAAAATTAAATAATAAAAATTATAGTAACCATATCCTCTTAGGATGATTGTGAACATAGTTTTTGCATGCGCCATATATCCATCTAGGAAGCAGTAAGTATACTCAAAGCAGCCAAACACTTACAATACTCAGCCAGCATGTATAACACATGTACCTCCACTTTCTCTTGGCTCATGTCATCTTACTTCTAATGAGCTACTAAGTTTACACCCAAGTATGTGCCTGGAGAATACAGGAAGCAATGGCTTACTTTCTGCTGCCCTGAGAGATTAATACATCTCTCATCATCCTTCCCTTTTACGGCAAACACCAGATCATTAAGGTGAACTGTGTGCATTTATTAGGAATGCATACTGTAGTATCTTCTTCATCAATATCTCTCACAAACTATGTATTTCTTTCCTTCTCCTTACTAAGCTCAGACCCATTATCTTTGAATCATTGCAGTGTATCCAGACCTGTGCCTCTCTTTCTGACCTAAACTTAATCTCTGCCCTTGAAGGTCATCGATTGCTACAACAGTGCTAGTTCTGCCAGCTGTTCCTGGAATGATGGTTTCCCTAGGCCTCCAAACATCGCTGGCCAAAAACTCTAATCTTTGAGGAAACAGAGGTCAGATACCATCCATTCATCTATCCATCCTTCCATCCACATTTGCCTTTTAGCAGATGGCAATAAGCCCCTAAAGGTGTCTCTGTTGGCAGAGTTGCATCTGTGACATATGCACCAGTTCAAGAATAAGTTCCACTGCTCCTCTGCATTCAACAAGTGGGTATGGAATCCTTCTTTGCTAATGGAGGTCTAGTCTGGCTACTCTAGTAACTGGGAAAGGATTCAGGTTCCTGTTATGGAGCTCCAGGCCATAATTAATCAGAGCCAATGGCCTATTTCATGTCTAAACCATTAGAGTGGAGAGGTAAGCAAAGGGAGCAATTAGGAGCCAGGATCATGGTTCTTGGCCAAAGCTGCAGGCATGGGGATCAGGGCCTGAGGAAAAACTGGCTAGAAATGGAATTCAAGGTCAGGAGTGTAAGAGAATGCAGTCCGGGTGTCAATCACTGTGACAGGCACAGCAGGGATCAGCGTGAAGGACAGTGATGACAGTTTGGTTCAGGAGCTGGGAATGGGCAGAGCCAGAAAGGCAGGGCCTTAGCACATGGATGGAATGATATCTAAGCCTTTGACATGGCCTCCTCTTCTGAATGTCCCCCTACCAGCTCTTTGAGTTTTCAGTCAGGTCCACCCCTATGTCACTTCCTCCTACCTGGGAGGTGAGTGGCAGGAGCAAAAGTGGAGATCATGGCTGCTCACTGGAGCCCAGAGGACAGATGTGGACCCTACTGCTTTTCCAATTCTACAAGGTACTCATCTTTGTGCCTCAGTTTCCTTGTCCATTTAATGGAAATAAGAGCAGTGTCAAATCATAAGGTTGTGGAGGAGGTTACACTGTAATCAACATATGCAAAACACTTAGACCAGATCTTGGCACACAGCATGTATCAGATACATGTTTGCTTAATATTATTATTACAGAATGCATGCTTTGGACCTCAGAGAAAAGGGTCATACACAGGCCATCAGAGCTTGGATGTTTTCCAAATCTTATGGAAGCCAAACTATACCAAGACTGAAAAAAAGTTTCCAATGTGGGGTATTGTTATTATTGTACATATGGGGAATGGTGGGTGGAGAAAACTCATCTTTCCAAGATTTTGCCTGATTGCCCCAGAAAGAAAACATTTTCATTGTGTGGTCATGATTGGGAACATATGTGAGCCACACCCCACTTAGCTCAGCCTCTTCCCGTCCCCGCTAGGTCTCCCTCTCCCTCCCTCCAGCTCTCTGTTCCTAATTAGAAAGAAACCAAGTAGAATTTGGCGTTTCCTTCCCAGTCTTGGTAGGGGAGCCTGTAGTGGATTAATTACCTCAAGTAGTTCTGGCTTCCCGAAGGAACAATCACTGATGGACTTGGGGTCCAGTGGCTTAGGGAGGCATAACAAATTTAAATCTCCACTCGGAGGGAACAGAAATTAATTTTAATAGGAGGCAGTGTGGTCTAAAATTTAGTGGAGGAGGATAAGTAATCAAAAGTTATGTTTTCTGTCTTAGCCTAACCACTAACTTCTTGTGAGACTTGGCTCTGTTGTAGAATTTAGCTGGTGAGGGAAATAAATCTACCTTTCAGCCAAGGAGTGCCGATGGCGTGTAATGACAACAGCTAAAATTTAATGAGTTTGTATTGTGTACTAGGCACGGTACTGAATTAAGTTAAATATTTTTTAGCATATATTAAGCATATGTTAATACATTCGTGCACTTTAATATATATGCATACGTCAAATATATTTAATAAAATATGCTTCACTTAACTAAATCTTATTTAACTTATACATCTCAAATTAAATGTATTACACATGAAAACTTCACTCTATGATTATCTTCATCTTACAGCAGAGGAAGCAGCATCAGAAAATCATGTGGTTTGCCCCAGGCCTGGATCTGGCATGTGGCAAGATATATATCATCTTCGAGTCTGACTTAATTTCAAGTCTGAGATATTAACGGCTTTATCACTCTGATTATTCATGCAGGAAAGTGTAGATATATATTTAAAATAAATTGAGGATTATATTTAAAGGGTTAATGAGATGGTTCAGTTGGCTGAACAGTCTGTTCTTCAAACGCCCCAAGTACTCTGTACTACTCCACTATTTTACTGTGTATAAGATTGTTTTTTTTAAAAAACGCAGTTCATCTTTAGAAATTATCACACAATATCTAGGTGCTTCCATCCATCTGGACATACTATTTCTACTGGGAGAGGAATAGAAGGGCTGTCCCTGGAGCAGATTCTGAGCAACAAGCTACCTGACAGGAAGAGTACTGTTAGATGGGAAGGCAACAGTGACCATGTCCATGAGAAGACTGGAATGGCCTTTCCAGAACTGAGAAAGAGCCAGAGGTCTGTGTGGCAAAGCAGAGGGGGAACTCAGAGGGGATTCAGGTATCTTTCAAGAGGAGGGACCCATGTAAGGGTTTGTTTGGGCATTGTCTACAAATTCCTTTGTTATCAGATTCCTTTCTGTTTGCTTTAGCCTACGTGAAAGTTCAATACATGACCTCTGACATGGATGGCATTTGGAAGGACATCATGATCATTTGTCTTTGTGACATTACCATGGTCTCTAGTTGCGAATCCAATGCCCACTAATCCAGATTCACAGTCTCCTTGACCCCTTTGTGAAGGGCAAACCCCAGGGCCTTCTTTCTCAGGACACTTGCAAAAAAATCTTACTCAGAACCTCCATTTTTTCCCTCAATCTGTCCACTCATGCACTCAGGAGAACTCAAACAGAACATTATTAAAGGATAAGAGATTCCCTGGGGACACAGAAAAAAATGAGGTAATTTCTTTAAAGGTGGATATTGCACACCCCCATTAAGTAGCAGCAAGAACCCCAGAGAAGAAAGTATACTTAACAGTCTAAAACACATCCCCAAACAGAGGAGAAGGTGGGCTTGTTTCAATCATCTGCCCCTTGTTCTGTAATAAAAATGTATTTTTCCCTGAGAACAATTTAGTGTGGCCAATAAAAGCCCAGCTAATTTCTAAATCAGCATGGAGCCAAGTCAGCCACCCAGGAGCTCTCTCCTAGGGCAATATTTCTGAGGCACACACAATCTATACTAAAGCGATCAACTTCTCTCCGTCCTGCCAAGGGGATGCGTTAGCAAAGCCCAAAATATGACAAGAGGAAATTTATGTGCAACTTTTACACATAATATCTCATTATGACTCTTCCCAATCTTTCAATTTTAAAAATAAATGGCCTTTGTAATGCTTTTACCAGGAGAACATCTAAAGTAAGATTAAAAAGAAGAGAGGAAAGTGGTTCAGCTGCTACGATTTCTTTTGCGTCTCTGGGTCTCACTTTGTGGAAATTCATTCTTTCTGTCCTCCTTCTCTCTTTCCTTTCCATTCCTTCTTGCACTCCTGATATCCCTTTCCTCCATGCTTATCTTTCTTCCATGTTTTATTCTTTCCTTAGGTGTCTACTCCTCTAAGTAAAAGTAGAAACTTGGAGGTATAACATTTCACTTATGGAAACAAGATCTCTGTTAGAAGCAAAAGCTACTCTGTTTAGTACATGATGGAAGTTTTCACTTAGAATTCAGCATCATTTGCCCATGATTCTGGTGTAGATTTGTATCAGAGTCCCAACCTATTCTCTTCCCATTTCCTCCCTAACCTGATTTGTAGAAGCATTCATCAGTTTCAGTCAGACCCACAAGAGGAGACTTCCTAGGTCTCTGGGTGTTGCATTCCATTCGGTTTGGTTTTCTGTTCACATCAGACCCAGGACACTAGACTTCGCTTTGTTGAGAAAGCAAGACAGCATGAGAAAATGGATCCCAGCTACTAAGTAGGGACAACTCCTTTGGAAAGACTGAATATTCTTTTTGTGGTGTTGGCTTCAGTTTTTATAATTTGACCCTTTTCTGTGGAGACAGTCCAGCTGTAGGTGCTCATCTCCTTGTGGATATGTATTCTTTCCTTCTCTCTAGAAACCTGTCTCCTATGGCCTTACTAGCCCACCTCAACAGCAGAGCTCAAGGGCCGATTACTCATATCCATGAACAATTTACCTTGAACATTTATTTGTTCTGTACATTGATTTATTCAGACATTTTCTATGGCAAGACACTCTGTCCAAATTCAGAATTCACAGACGATCTGGAGAACTGTCCATGAAGAGTTCAGTCTATCTGGGGACATACACCTTAAACCACTAAAATCATGATATCATGAAAGTGTCTGAATGGATAATAGACTAGAAGTATGTATGTCTGGCTGTGCCTGGCAGGTTCAGGCTGGATGTGAAATACTGGATATAGAACTTCTAGTGTCATCAAGTCAGATATGCTGACAGAAGTATTCTCAGTTGATGTTTCTAAATTCTCAGTCTGAAAAGAACTTTTGTGAGATGTCGCCTTCCTTTTCAAAGCTGACCAAACCTACTCATGGCTTTTTGAGAAGAACTGTCTATTTTAACACTACTCCAAGTATCAAGTAGTTCCTTTTAAACCTGACACATAATGAGACACAACTGGTAGCTTGACCCTTGATTTGGAGCCAAGAGGACTTTGTTGTGGTCATGAGAAACCTGGAACTACCCAGATAACGAATGTTGGAATGGGGTCTGACACAGACTCTGAAGCTCCACAAAGTATGGCTCATCCATTACCCTGCCAATTGGTTAGCCTCCTTGATTTTAATCAACTTATGAGACACAGTTAATTGATCATATGTCACATAGGCAGCACCATCAACGTGGCACTCAGAGCGTGATTTCACTCAACGATCACACTTCCTTGGAGGGAGACACTATCACCTCTGTGAGCTTCTACTGGCTGTTAGGCTACATAAGAATCATAATGCACAGTTCCACTGATATGCAGAATATCATACCTAGAAATGTGGAAGGCAAGACTTGAGTTCAGTTCTGCCTTACTCTCTCAGAAACAATCCTCTCTCTTCCTCTCTGTGATCCTCTGTCAGGTCTGCTCTGATCCAGCATTCACCATAGTGCTGAACATTCATAGGCACTTAAGAAATAATTTTGGAGATGAATAAATAAATTAACTTATTTAGGAAAAGCTAATAGTTTAGTAAAAAACGCATATGGATTCTGAAGCCCATAGCCCCGGGACTCAGATCCAAGCTTGGCCCTGCCCAGTTGTGGGATCACAGGAAGGTAGTCTTCCCCATCTGTCTCATTGGCTGGATAGAAGCACACACCTGGCTGTGACTAATCACTGGCAAAGCAATGAAATGCATTCAAAGTTGCCTCTCTTGGTCTGGCTCTTTTCTTCTTTTCCAAAGGGTATGTGCTAGCCTGCATTTTTCCCAGAACAGGAAAATGGGAACAATATGGAAGGGGACAAAAGGGAAGAAGAAAGATAACATAAAACAGCCACTTGCTAAGCACTCACTAACTTTTTAGCTCCATTGTGTACATTGGTTCCTACTTTCTGATTCCAAACCTTTAACCACTCTTCAAATATAGACAGAGTATAGATACAGAGATAGAATCAGAGAGAAGAGTTCATTGGTCCTAGATCACACAGCTAGTGAATATTTGGCCAAGATGAATGTGTTTCTAATTGCAAATCTAGTGCTTTCCTAGAAAGCTGAACACAGGATGGCTTTGTGAAATTTAGCACGAAGGTTTGGGGTCAGAATTCAAGGTCTGGGTGAGACTTGAGAGACAGAAAACTTCAACTCCAGATCTTATGGCTTGTATCTATTTGTTCCCCCAAAACCTCATGTAAATGTTGGGACAATCAAGCACATTGCTCAAGGGGTGGGGCCAGAGGACCAGGGCGGGGCTTGGTGGCTGGGGCCAGAGGGGTGCAAACATTAAACTGACAGTGTGCACCTCCCCAACTTCTCCTCAGGCTCGGTAGCCTCCCTTGGAGGTATGGAGCTGATCATCCTAGAAACAATGGCGCAGTGTCTCGAGGTCTTGCTGTGTAATTCAGGCTGCTTTAAACTATGAAACTTCCAGTAACTGTGAGCTAAGTAAACCTTTCCTTCCCTAAGCTTCTGTGTCAGGTATTTGTCCCAGCAAGGAGCGAAGAGTAATTAAGAGGTAGAACAAATGTCAACGTGCAACATCCAACACTGATGTGCCACATTTTTACTTCTCCAGGATACTAGCCTATCAAACTGAATGGCAAGGTCAAGATAGCCTTGATCTTTGGAAAATTCTTAATGCAGAACTAAAGTAAAAATAAAAGCAAACTAAAAACAGCAATAAACTACTGAAAAAAAAAGTTAACTGTTTTTTTTTTTCTTTTTTTCTTACACATTTTAAATGGCATTCTCCCCCCCACCCTTTAAGTGATAAATTTGAGTCTAAAATACAAAGCAGAGAACATTATGTAGAAAGTGCTTATTTTCTTCTGATGTTTGATAGGAATTAGGATTAGCAAAATCCAAACTCTGTGTTCTCTTTCATGCAACTTGTCATTTCTGTCAAACAAGAAGCTGATTAAGTTTCAATCAAAAGAACAAAAGACTTCAGAAAGATTTCTGTTGGAAGAGTGGTGGCTTCAGCAGTTAACCCATGAGAAATAAATATAATGCTACCTTGTAACTTAACTCTAAGGCTGGCGACCTATTTCCTTCCTGTTCAAATGGTAAAGGTTTGGAGCATGACATCTCTAGATTTCCTAGAGAATATATTCTAAGTCAGTCATTGTGAGTGTGGAGAGGGGGAGACCCTGTGATAAGCAAACAAGATGGGCAGAATGGAGAAGGCCCTAACGATTTGTTGTAAAAATAGGCACATAGTACTTATCTCCCTCCATTTGTGGACTTTGGTAGTTACTGTCTTTCCCACACTGCCTCTGTTAATTGCTGTGATTATGAAACCCAAGCTGATGTCCAAAAGGAGAGCACATATTGGGCTAGCCCTCCATGGACATCCTGGAGAACTTGGGACCATGGAACTATGTGGATAATCCTGAGACAGCCTGTTGGGCAATGAAAGATAGATGACGAAGGCGATATCCCCAACTGACTCTGCACCAAGCCCTAGATATCTGAATATTCCTATTTTTGATCAACCAGCTAAACTTGACCATTAAAGAACTCTGACCAGTAAATTATGAATCTCATGAGTCACTAGAAGTAATGAATATCAATACTGAAAGAGGTTTAGAATAGTATGCTGTGCAGAAAAACTAACTGATCCACTATCTTCACCCTCTAGATCCTAGCCTCAGACTGTGGGTAAAGACAAGGAGGGGTTCTAATCAGAATACACAAGACCCGCTTCTAGAGATTTATAACCAGAAGCCTTTAGGTGTCCAGTCTGTATTAAACAATTTCAGTAATTTGACCCTTTTGTTTCTGTGGCTCATCTTCATATAACCCACAAGTGGCTTTGACCTCACACTGAGTCTTCCCAATCCAGTGATCAGCCTTTCCCTTTCAGAACTGGGGTGTTTAACTATTTGACTACAAATGATTAACGTTTGCATTTTTATAGCTCAGTACCACTGCTGCCAGGCATTAAGGTCTCTTTCTGCAAAGTGAAATAGGCAGGTGAAACACCAAGTGCCCAAGCTCAGCGTGCGTTCAATTTTCTCATAATCACTACTCCCGTCTCTCCCCACCCAGACAGTTTCTTGTTCCCCGCCTCTAGCACAAATTCCTAGAGGTGCGAACCATGTTGAAAGAGCTAAAGCTTTAAGCCCAGAAGACTCAAAACCTTTTCACCCTCTCTTTGGTGAGACTTCCAGACATGCTTCATGGATGTAGCAGTCTGCCGTGTGGCTCTCCGGAGGGACTCTGAGTTCTGGTTTACTTCGACGAACTATTGTTTTTGCCTTCAGCCAAGTTTGAACAGCCAATCAAACGGCGGCCACCCTCTCATTCTGCCCTCATCTCACAAGGCCTCCAAACCATCACAATCAACTGTGTTCTTTGAGGGGAGACCAGTTTTCACTTTAGAGTCATGCCCTGGTCTTGGAAAGTCCCCCGAGACTGTGCATTCAAACAGGCTAGGAAAATTACCAAAACCACATAGCGCTGAGAGTTCTTGGAGTCCCAGGAACATCCTGCATTTTTCTCTGAAATGAGAAGTCTCCATGCTCCCGTGCCAGACCAACCCTTCCATTTTGATACAGCTATTAGGAGAAGCCATTGCTTGTGTTTTCCGGCTGGCAGCCTGCCTTCCCCATTTCTGCGCTTGTCACAGATCGCCTCCTCCAACTTAGTGGGGAAAACAAGCCAGTTTGCAGCTTGTTTCTCTCTGCCCCTCCCGCCTCCCCCCCACCCAAAAAAGTTAAATAAATACAATCTTAGGTTTTTCAAGGGAATGTTTAATGTTCTTGTAAAGCACTCAGTAATCTAAAAACATCATGGAAAGAACACTGCAATCACAGTAGAATGAGCGATACTTTCTTAATAGTTTAATGGACAGGATGACTAGTGCTATTCTGTAGGCATCTAAGACCTCTTGATTGCTTGGGCAGGTATGTGTCCCATGAACTCCAGTTTTGTTCTGGATAGAACGTCATATTCCCATGGTCCTTAATATGGCTAGTTTGGATTTTCTTGGAGAGAAAAAGCACCTAATGTCTGGCCATAGTCTACATTGAGGAGGAGTGGTCCTAATGTAGGACACACTTGGGCTGCAGTTCTTTTAGTTCTTTTATTCAATCACTTCTCAAAATCATTGAAGCTCAGGTTCTGAAATAAGCAAGGCTTTACAGAACCATCAAAATCAAAGTGGTGAGTGAAAAATGCTCTGTATCTTACAGAGGAGTCGTTTCTAGCATCTTCTTGGTTTAATTTCTGTGCTAGGGTAGCTTACCTTCAGTTTAGAGCACAGAATCTGAGTTCTTTTTGCTGAAATAGGAAATAGGCTCAAGAGGAGAGCATGTCTGAGCCTATTAGCAGCAACTGGCTTTGCTCCTCACCTAAAAGCGTATAATCATACTCACCAATGCTATTGAACAAACATCCATGCCATCTCCTCTGTCACCATCTGTGACACTTTTCTCAGCACTTTATACATATTGAGTTATTTAAGCATCTCAACCACCCTGTGAGACACGTACTTACTCTTATAAGCCCATGTTAGATTCAGGGAAAATAAAGCTCAGTGAAGTGGTCTACTTTTCCATACCTAGTAAAATATATAGCTAGAGTTTGAAGCCAGCTCATTTGGCTTGAGAATCTGATTTTTAGAAGTCTACCTCCACCTTTGACCTAGAAGAGTTATTTTTGGATTTCTTTTTTGTCTCCTGTCTTATTGCTCATGACAAAGAGAACCTGTTGGCTAAGACTGATGCAGATAAAGAGGCCTTATTCTAACCTATGTACAGGAGACACTGGCTACAATGCACTGTCCAGTGTAAGTGGTGGAAACATACAAGTATGTATAACCGCCTGGGTGTCTTTGAGTATTTGTTCCACACAAAGTGGTTTCCCCTCTTGTAGAAGGGAGAGTAAGAAAAAGTATGTGTCTTTCTTTTTCACTCCAGACACTATGACTGGTCACAGCTTGAGAGTCACTGGGATATACTTTACCAGAGGGAAACTTCTCTATGTTGAAGGACCATGGTCAGGCTCACCCTTCATCTTCCATGTTCTGTTTTCCCTCTCAGGCTCACATCCTGCTCTCCTACTTAGCTGTCACAGAAAGGCTCTCCTTCTCTTCATTTTCTATTCCTCATTAGATCAAATCACTTAATCATAGACTTCCACAACTGACCATGACTTTCATCCATATTTACAGTTGGAATTTTATGTGTATTTGACTTAGATGAGATCTATGAAAGCAATAATATCTATTTTGGGCTGTTTTGTTCTCATTTTATTTTCTTGGTATGGAATCCTCAGCTCTCAGCATAGTTAGCACCTAATAATTATGCATTTAATAGTACATACATAAATAAATGATGATTACTTAACACACAAAGCATTCTCAAACCCTGACCTTGTCAAAATTACAGTCTAACAAGGGATGGAGAAGGGTAAGTTAAAAATCAAAATAGTGTGGTGACTATTTTGACAATTATATGTAGAAATATGTAGGCAAATACCTACACTACTTAAGCCAACATATTTGAAACTAATATTATTTTTAAAAAGCAATATCCAAATTGCTTTTTGGATATTTAAACATTTGCGGCTAGGTATTGGAGAAACCCTTGGCTAAGAATTGTGCAAACAAACATACCTCCTCTACTCTGACCAAATTCACTTTTTTATTGCCTTGTTCTAAGTTATCCTTTGATCCTCTTCTTGGTAACACATTTCACCCACTGGGAGAGTAACATTCTAATATCAGATTTCATAGCCTCACTGAAGAGAATTTTCCACCTCTGTGTCTGAAATGGCTCATATCCCAGAATTAGGTATGAGAAGTGTTTTTCTGCATATAGCAATTTATGTTCCTATTAACAACTGCACAGACTTAGGTTAATGATGACTTAACTCTCAAGAAGTTCATTCTCTTCTGACACACCAGTGATATGTATCTGTGGACCCCAGAAATAGCTTCTTCCCTGATGAATTACTTATTTCCTATGGTCTGGGTCCTTTTTAATGCTCAGCCAGGTTTCAGAGAGGACAGGACATCAAATGTTTCCCTCTTCACCGATAAAGACCATTGCTCTACAGATTTCTCTGGGCCACTAACCAATACCATCTTTGCTGAATGAATCCATGGCTCTGTTGTTAACAGCTTTTCTACTTTCAAAAAGTAGAATCTTAACACCTCATAGACATTCTACTTAGCTCCTTTCACTTCTTCCTGTCTTACCTCTTTGGCTTTTTATTAGATTCTGCATGTACCTACCACACCTTAGAAGTCCTTTCCTTTGCTCTGATTTCTTAACACTCAGATTTATTCCAGGCCAACCTTTAGACTATGGGCAACGAGTATGTGTTCAGCTTAATTGATTTGAATTTAATTGCATGTAACCAATGCAACATATTTCACATGTAACCAAATAAAAAAGCAGTCAGAAGGAAAAAGAGCTGTCTACTACACCAGAGACATTTTGCTTGCACCATTATCTCAAAAGACACAATCGTGTTTATGAATGGATAGATAAGTATGTAGCATGTAGGAACTGCATGACTGTCTACTGATTGTGACTGAGGTATGTCATTGCTATTTTCCTGTCTAGCATTTCACTGTTTATTTTCCCTCCATATTTGATACTTCATTGCATCCAATGATAGCCATGCATCCAATACAGTCAAGATTGATCTAAGACAACAATGCTTAGCCAGGGGAAATTTCATTTTCCAAAGTGGTATTTGATAATATATAGAAACATTTTTACCCCAACTACAGAGGGTGTCTGTGCTCTGGATAGGTACTGGTAGAGCGAGAAATATTCAAACGTTTTCAGCTTCCTTTCCTGATAGAGGCATTCATGATACTGATTTTGGTCAAATATTTAAACTAAAGTTATTTGTTAATAGAGAGATCATATCTGGTAAAGTGTCTATATTTCAGGTATAAAGACAAACTTGACTGGAAGCACTTTTTCCATTTCTGTCTAACCTTGAACCGAAGCATACTAGCTAGGGCTTTCTTAGCATTTAGTACCTATAAGGAAAAGATGAAACTCATCACAAAACTTTAAGTCTTTCTGGCGCCGCCCGGAACCGCCCGGAACCGCCCAGCGCGCGCCATCTTCCCCTGTGCGGCACAGGAGCACGGCCGAGGGGGAGGCGGTCGAGCAGCAGCATGGCCGCAGGCGGCGCGGGCGGGGAGTGCGCCCGGCAGCTGGTGCTCCTGCTCCCAGAATATTTAAAAGATGCTTCAAAGAAGATGAAGGGCAGTCTAATGTTTATAAAATTGGCTAACCCATGCTCAGGGGAAGGAGCCATTTACTTGTTCAGTATGTGTTTAAAACAGCTATTTGAAATCAAAGTTTTCAAGGGAAAACACCATTCCTGGTTTATAAATCAATCAGTTCAATCAGGAGGTCTCCTTCATTTTGCCACACCCATGGACCCTCTGTTTCTGCTCCTCCACTACCTCATAAAAGTTGGCAAAGAGAAGCTGTGGCAAGTTCAAGTTGACGAAGACAGCACGAAGCAGAAATGCTGCCCAGGGACAGGGTTGGATTTGTTTTAAGCCATCTTGCTTTCTTAAGTTCCAGTAATGCCCTTTAAGGGAAAGTTTCAACCCTTAGATCAAGTTGTGATGGATGACGTATTTCCAGATTGCATCTTGTTACTGAGATTTACAGAACTTGAGAAGTTACTGGATCATGTGACAGATGAAAAAGAAATAGACAACAAGAAATATTACAAATACAACAAAGAGAAGACATTAAAGTGGCTGGGAAAGAAGATTAATCAGACAGTGGCAGCCTTAAAAGCCAACCACGTCAATGTTGGTGCCCGAGTACAGTCAGCTGCACTTTTCTCTGGTGACCAGGTTTCCAGTGATAAGGAAGAGGATTATATTCGTTATGCCCATGGTTTAATTTCTGACTACATCCCTAAAGAATTAAGTGACAACTTATCTGAATACTTGAAGCTTCCAGAAACTTCAGCTGCATTGCCAAACCCTCCATCAAAGAGACTAAAGGTATCAGATGAGCCTATAGAAGCAAAAGAAGACTACACTAAGTTTAACACTAAAGATTTGAAGACTGAAAAGCAGAAAAATACCAAAATGACTGCAGCTCAGAAGGCTTTGGCTAAAGTTGACAAGACTGGAATGAAAAGTATTGATGCTTTTTTTGGTGTAAAAAATAAGAAGAAAATTGAAAAGATTTGAAACTTTTTGAAAATAAAATCTAATAAAAAAAAAAAAAAAAACTCTAAGTCTTTCTGAGTAGGAGGTGCTAAATTTAGTCCCATAACAATATACCTTAGTTGTTCTTACAGCCTTTCATAGCTAGAAATAGACATACTGTGAGATGTAAGTTAGGTTTTCTGCTATCACTTCTAAATGTTTCTAATATGGAATGTGAGAGTGTGTGAGTAGAGGAGCAGATATCGCATGCTCCTTCTTCATTTCCACAGCTGTCTCAGCCTGCTCCCATCTCTCTGTAGAAGGACATAGAAAAAGGAAGAATCCTGCTTCTACTTCCTCCTCCATAATTGTCAGTGTCCCACTGGAGAGGTCATGAGTATGTGAAAGCGTTCAAGCAAAAGCATTTGCCTTAAGTACCCTTTGGGACAAATCAGCTGTCTTAGGAAATCCTGACAACATTCCCTGGGGAAACTGACGGTTCAACACATACAGGTGGATGGAAGACTCACCTGGGCTGCCTTGAGGGACTAGGGAAGCTAGACTTTAAGGTGAGAAGAGCCTCAGCTAAAGAGATTTGGAAAGTAGAGTGAGCAGAGGAGAAGGCAGGACTCACATCTTCACAGAGCAATTCTTACAAGCATTCCTGAGGCCAACAATGACATTATGAAATTATTTTGATTCAAATGTATGGTGAGCAAAAGATCCTGGGATGCTCTTTACCTTTAAGAAGTATTGGATTGTTACAAGACTCGTTGATCTCTTCTGTAAATGTGCTCAACCCAAGTGTGCAGAAGGGCTGGGGTGAAGTTGGCTGAGCTCAGTCGGCAGGGAATTGTTTCATGAAAATGCAAATGCCTACTGAAAGTGTATTTCAGAATTAATTCAAACAGCCACAGAAGCATCATTCATGGGTGTGATAGGAAACTATGTGATTTGCCATCTTTTCCCTTGAGGAAGAGACTGGTTTTTCCCAAGGGCTCTTTGGAATTAGATTTCTTCCACCACCATAAAAAGTTGCACCCTTGGCCACAGTTGCTGATGTCTGTTGCAAATATATCATCTCTCAGAGCAGTGGTTTTCGCTGTCAGTTCATTCACTGTGTGGGACGAGGGTGTTCAGCAGTACAGGGTGGCTGTGAATCCCCAGATGTAAACCAGAGGGAAGTTGGAGTGGGTGGAACTTGTTTACTTCCTGCATGGCTCTGTTGCTGGAAGCTCACCAGCTATGGAGCTGCAGCGCCTGCTAGAATTTCACTTCAGCTGCTGGCGGATGAGGCAAGAAGCACCTCATGCTACCCACACCCAGCAACCTCCAGACTCTGGAAAAAGACCAAGACTGGCATGATATGGAGCCATCCCTGAAGGAAAGCAATTGTAATTACCATAATTGATGCTTCAGGACAGAGTAGGGTTGGTGTTATTTCTAGGGAGAAAAAATAATGAAAAGCTTAATCTGTCCACTGCCCTCATTCTTTTTAGTGAAACGATAGGTACTAAAAGCTTGCAGTCTGTGACAGTCGCTACGCAAAAGTTTTGAATGTGCTCTTGGAAACCTCACCCTCTCATGATGAGAGGGGAACCATGGTCTATGTAAATGACGCACAAAGATGAAGTAGCGTTGCCAATTTCAGCTGGTGAAGTTGAGACTCAGACAGGCTGGCTCTAGAAGCTGCATTCTGAAAAACCAACTTCTGGTCACTTTTTCTATCTGATTTTGACTTCAGATAAATTACAGCTTTTAAGCTATCAGCGTATACCAAACGCTCATGTTAAATATGTAGGGATTTTTATCTAGTTTAATTACTGTCACTTTGTAGAAGTTTGTTTTGATTTTTAAGTCATAATAAAATGTGCAGATGATTATCCTCACACATGTCAGAAGAATAGAACCACACTGAACTCTAGAGATCTCAGAAAGGCAGACTTCCACATAAAACAAGATCACACTGATTTTTCTGTCATTGCTTCCCGCCAAGTCCAACTCTAACGGTGGGCTGGCAGAGCAGCCATAATGAGATGACAGTTTATGTTACTTTTTTTTTTTAAAGATAACAAAGGTTCTGTATCCTAGACTTGCTCATTTAAAAGTAAAGCCTTATAAAGAGGAAGGAAGAACAGACATCTCCTGTTACTTTATAAGGGGGAATCGGGAGCTTTACTGGTCAGAGATAACTGTAAGAATTATAAAGTATAGGGCCAGTGAGATAACTCAGCGGGCTGTGTGTCCTTTGGCAAGTTCAGGGATTGCGGTTTGATCTTCAGTCCTGAATGTTGTACTGGCCCTGACTCTGGGGTGCACTGAGCCAGCAACCAAGTCTGAGTGTGGTGGCACATGCCCATAACCCCAGCGCTGGAGAGGCTGAAAACAGTAGAATCACTTCAAGTCTGAGCTGCATAGTGAGACTCTGTACCAAATACATAAATTTAAAAAAAAAGAAAACGTAAAAAAAAATTAAGTATGTAACAAATGGTATTTGTTCCTTACTACCCTTTTTTCTCCTAAATTTCCCCCTCCAATCTGCTGCAGGCTGTGTCTCATTTTTTTGCTGCCTCCTAGATTGTTCAAATAGCATACAACAGGTAAAATCAAGCATTATCAGGGTTTTCTGTGATGCATTTCAATGTAATGCAGGGTGGGGAAATTTTGGGGGGGTAAAGTTGGCTGCATTTTATGTCCATTAGAAATTAATGGTTATTCTCATGCTTCAGGGGAAGACATTTCTCACTTTCGTGAAAGGATCCATCCATCCTCCTGTCCATCTCCCAATAAGTGTTCATGAAATATTTATTGTGTGTCAGTTATAGGGAGACCAGTGTTGAAGCAGAGTCCTTGCTGTCTCACATCATGAATTACAGGAGGGACATGGAGTTGCTACCAAATATGCCATGAAGCACAACAATATGCCATTGGGATGGGTGTGGTACCAAAAAATTAAGCTAGGTGATGTGATCAAGAAGGCAGTTAGGCTGTGGGGTGAGCAGAGGCCTCTCTGCAAATGGAGGACAGTAGCAACAGTGTCATAATGAGAAGGAGCCAATGATGGGAAGCTCAGTAAAGAGCATCTTAGCCTTGTTTGGAGGTTCTGAGCATATTTAAAGCAATGAAAGAAAACTAGTGTGTTAGACTAAGACAAGAGTGTGGAGATACAAGGTCAAAGAGGTAGAAAGGGTCAGTGATGATAAGATTTCAGAAGCCTAAATGAGGACTCTGACTTTCACTCTAAGCCTAGTTAGAACGCACAGAAGGATGGCATCCTGGAAGTGTCACACACTGTTGAATGTTTAAAGCGCACTGTGTCTGGTGTATATGTGTTGGATTGGGGCAGAAGCAGTAACTCAAGTGGGTCTTCAAAGGACTATTGCTCCAGCCATGAGAGACATAGGATAGCTGAGGGTAGGTCTGTGGAATTTAAAGTTAGGAAGACATATGGAGAAGCAGGAGATATAGGAGGGAGAAAAGGGATGCTGCACACACAGTACTGGAGACCAACAGCGCTCTCCCCTTCATCCTTCCATTCTTTCAACAAAATATACTGAGCACTTACTTTACTATGTACCCAGAGTAACAAGATAAACTAAAATCCCTGACCTTAAGAAACCCAATGTCCTTGTGGAAAATGCTAAGATACAAACAAATAATTAAAGTACACTTTAATAAGTACTGTAATCAAGATGTATACATGGAGGCTAGGAGAGCCCCAAGGAAAGACTGATTAACTTTGTTTTAAAATTAAATGATGTCAGTCTTTTGACATTGTTTTTATTGAGTTCTATCCATTGGCCCACTGGGTCAGATTAATATAAAAAAAGCTAATAAAATTTATGTCACTCAAATGTTTGGGTTCATGTTCTGGCATCAATTGTTAGCTAGCTGTGGACTGCTCGCTGTACTTTCCCATCTATAAAACAGTTCAATTCATAAACTTTCAAATTTGAGCCTGCCTGTACCATCTCAGGGACCTCTAGGGTGACCTCTGGGGTGCAGTGGAAAGTGTGGAGGTTCATGGTGCTGGTTTTGCTTGGGCTACTGGTGAAGAGAAAGGCATTGCATTATTTCCAAAATGTTTTTTTCTTCGCTTTAATTTTAAATACATATTATTAGTGCCTATGAACATTATAAAATACTGGGTTTCAATATGCTATTTTCATAGATTCATGCAATATATTTTGGTCAGCCTGTTAACCTATATCATCCCTTCTCATTCCTTCCTGCTCTCATTTCACCTTTATTTCTTTTGTTTTTCAGCTTCCACATATTAGGGAAAACATGTGATTCTTATCTTTCTGAGTCTGGCTTATCTCATACAACATGCAAAGTTGCACGCAATCCTTATTATATTGAAATATGATCCTTCAATACCAGTTGCATTACAAATTATATGCTGAATTTTACCAAAAGCTATGTCTGTATCTATTGAGATGATCGTGTGGCTTTATCCTTAATTCTTTTGATGTGATGTATGAGATTTATTGAGTGGCATGACTGAAATGAAACAAAGCAGATCTGTTTATTATGTTGTTGAACTCAGTTTATAATTATTTTATGAAAAATTGTCGCATTTATGTTCATCAAGAATATTGATATTCAGTTGTTTTGGCTATGGTGTTAGAGTGATTCTAATTCTGTAGAGTGAGTTTATCTATATTATGGAATAGTTTAAATAGCATTGATGCCAGTTGAACTTTAAATGTCTGGTGAGATTCAGTAGTGAATTCATGAGGTTCTGTGTTTTTGTTTTTCAGAATACTTTTTATTGCTATTTCAACTCATTGCTCGGTACTGATCTGTTCAGGTTATTTTATCTTCTTGTTTTAACTTTTGTAGGTCTTATGTGTCTCAAAATTTATAGATTTTGCCTGGATTTTCACTGCACTTCAGTGCAGTCTGTTGTAATATCCTCTTTTTCATCTCTAATTCTGCTCATTTGAGTCTCTCTTTTTTTTTCCTTCTCTTTAGTTAGTTTGGCTGAAGATTGATCAGCATTCTCTATCTTTTCAAAGAATAAATTGTTTCTTTGAGACTTTATAATGTTATTTAGCTTATATTTCATTAACTTCAACCCTGATCTTTATTTCTTTCCTTTCTTTGGCTTTGGTTTAGGTTTTTTCTTGCTTTCTTAAGATTTCATTAGCTTTTATATTTGTTACCTCCTTTCTGCTGTAGATGTTTTTCAGAAGACCATCTACCATAGTATCTCCCTGTGCTATATGCGTTTTCTCTTCCAAGAAGACTTACTGCTCATGCTGTTTATACACAGTAGCACCATCATCCAATTGTTACTTACTTAAATGTGTCATGGGTTTTTGTTTCCTCATGTGGGTTTATATCAAGAATCCATTATTTCAGCCAAACCATGAAGAAAATCAGACAAACCAAAATGAGGAACATTCTAGAAAAATAATCTTACCTCTATTCCTCATGAAAATCAGAGAAAGGATGAGAAATGATCTTAGACTACAAACATATGGTGACAAAATGTGATGTGATATTGTGGATTTAATTTCAAGCCCATCAAAAAAGAAAAAAATAAAGATCTCCATGGGAAAAAATGACAATGATGGTCAAGCAAGTTTTGACATTTTAGTAAAGTATCAATGTTGCTTTCTGAGTTTTAAAAATGTCCCATGTGAATTAAGGGAGAATGCCATTGAGAAAAAGGCAAATAAGAAATGTTTGTATGTGCTGGCAATCATTTTCTAAGATATATCAAAAATTTAAAAGTTAATTAAAAATTCTCATAATCTGAAGGAATACAGTTTACCTTTCCCCATCTCTACACTAGATACACTTACATACCTTAATTACCTTTTGAGATGTGGTTTCCTAGAAAGGCAGGTTCACTGAGAAGCAGTTGGTGACACAAATATTCATGAGCAGCTACTATTGGCCATGGTATGATAGTTTACCTCCTGCATGCTATTCATGTGTGTATGCAATCATAATATTAATGTAAATCTAAATAGATCAAAAATTAAAGTAAATAAATAAATCGGTCAAGATATGCTAACTTTTCACAAATCGTTCGCTAGAGGCTGATTTAAGAAATATGTATGATTATCAAGTTGACCAGCGTAGACTATAATGGATTCCTAACTAGTGGTCAATTTGTTACACCCAACTAAATCGAACTATCATGGTGCTGGGTGTGGAAATATCCCTGAGGATTGTTGCCAGCAGTATAAGAGGCAGAACTGGAGAAACTGTTGAGAGGCTCTTAGGGAAGCTCCTTAGACAAGCTATTGGAACTATGGGACGCTGCGTGTTCTCTTGGTCTATTCGGTTGGATAATCTTGTTACACGGCTTTCCTGATGAACTTGGCTGTTTTTGTTAAAGGAGGAATTTAGGAACTCATTGTCGCTGACATAGCTACTGTATATTTTGGGGAAGCTCTGGTCCTCATCTTGAATATCACTTCCTATATCTATAGGGGAAGATAGTGCACTGCTCAGCCTCCTGGAGAAGCTTGTCATGTTGGCTTTCCTGATGGGAACTCAGCTTTCCTCCTCGCTGGAGGAGCTCAGGACCTCACCGTTGCTGCGAATGGCTGTGATACTTTTCAGGGGACCTTTGGTTCTTTCCTTGAGCATTGCCTCTTGGCTCAGTTCAGATTCCTCAGCCTATCAGCACAGATCCTTCATCCTGTTGGCATAGACTTTCTAGCTTCCACCACTGACTTTCAGGTCTTTCCAGTGTAGATCTGTGAAGTGGGCCTGCGTGAGACATTGTTGTGGACTCTAGACCTCCAGTTGGACTTGAGGGAAGCATTATTATAGACTAGGTTTTTAGCTGGACTCATGCAGGCTATCAGGATCCAGGCTTTCACTAAGATTCTTTGGTCTTTAGTGTGTAGACAGATTTCCTCAAATCTTTGTATATGATTCTGTAGGTGATTGTAAAGCAATCTTATATAATGTGTCCTAGGGCCAGTCAAATAGCTCAGCAGATCAAAGTGACTGCAAGC
Source organism: Capromys pilorides (assembly GCA_004027915.1). Taxonomy (NCBI): domain Eukaryota; kingdom Metazoa; phylum Chordata; class Mammalia; order Rodentia; family Capromyidae; genus Capromys; species Capromys pilorides. The sequence goes on from PVKN010004422.1 coordinate 26,925, forward strand.
AGGTGCAGGGGCTGGGGGTTTGATCCCTGGGCCTACCATGCTGGTCCTGCCCCCAGGGCACCCTGAGATGGCAATTGAGAATGAGTGTGATGGTACATGCCTGTAATCCTAGCTTTTGGGAGGCTGTAAGCAGACGGATCACTACAATTCCAATCTAGTAGTGAGACCATGAACACCCTATAGATCCTTCCTTAAAATGTAAAAAATAAATAAAGTCAAATAAACTGTGTTCTGTATTGTACTGATCCCTTATATAACCCCACACCATGACAATGACACATTATCTTTGTCACTGCTGCAAAACAGTTTGCTACAGCCTGTGTGTCTTTGGGTTGATTTCTTCTCTTTGTCTATATTCATCTGAAAGTTTAACCCATATATTGAAATTTCAATTTAGCCCCTGGGTTTGACTTTTCTTTTTGCTGTTTAGTATCTTGAGTGACTGTCTTTGTGATCACACAGTCACGTGCTACCAATATTTCAAGTAAACAAGCATTGTCCTTGAAGTTATTTCTTTGTGCAAACACTAAGTTTTTCAAAGGACATGGGACACAGTGAGATGCACACCTTCATCCCTACCCTCAATCAAGTTCAAACCAGATGGTGGGTAGAACAATAGAAGATAGATAGCATCAGTTTCTTTGCCAGCAAAATGTGCAAGAAATTGTATTTCCCCTTCCCCTGAAATTTGATGGGAATTCAAGAATCAAGAATAAAACCAGAGCAAGGGAGAGGGTGTTTGGGGAAGGAAAGAGGAGAAAAAGTCTAAACTGAGCCAAGGGTCTTGATCTCTTTTGCCTCTTCCTCTTCAGGGACACATGTAAGGGAAGGAAATGGGCTGTTAGTGAATGTATCCATTCCGGACAAACTTGAGATAATTCCCGTTAGTCATGGCCCATCATTGTTGGGTGAATCATTGGAAACTGAATGTATCCTCTCTGCATGGACGTCAAAGGAGTGTGCTTGGGTTCTAGCCAAATCTCCTCTGGCCATCAGTGTTCATCCATCTGCCTGAGGCTGCAAAAAGAGAGAAAGCAAGAATTTCTGTAAGACTCTAAACTTCCCAGAGTTTGGTAAGCATGTATGCATTCTCTCTGCAATTGAGTTTTTAAATTTGTGTAAAGAAGTATAGGTCATTTAAAAAAAAATCTTTATCCAAATGATACCTTACTGTTCCAGAAAGAGAAAAAAAAGTACAGTAACTTTTCTCTTTCAGGAGAGATTTCTCAGTTGGATATCAGAACTAAATCCTCAAATTTTTCAAAGAGTAAGTGCAGAAATCACAAAAAGTAAATACTGGTTGTAGAAATTTATTTAAAAACAGAGGAGCTGTGGAGATAGCTTAGTGGAGTAAGCATCTGATTAGGTAAGCACAGGGACCAAGGCTGAATTCCTGACACCACATCCCACACTGGTTCCACCCTGGGCATGCTGAGCTGACCACTGAGACCAGGCATGGTGGGGTACGCTTGTAATCCCAGTGATGGGAAGGCTGAAACATAATGAGACCCTTACCAAATAAATAAGTAAATAAATGTAGAACAAAGGGGCTTCATGGTAAGAGTAATGTTCACCACCTATGGGGTGCAACACAACAAAAAGCCTGATATAAGTGGATTATAAAGTCAGAGTGAAAGAGAGTGTGAATGACTATGCAAAGTACTTATGCAAGTACAATGTGCTGAACAACTACACTACTGGAGCCTCCCTGCAAAGTACTTAAACAAAAGGGAATCAAATATCTCTGAGTCATTGCTTGCATAAAAGGCATAAGATAAATATAACTATTTATAGTGATCACACAGTTACCTAGCTTGTATTTCTATCTACAAATACATGCTTATATGAAGCACAAGTAAATATCAGACAAGACTGAGACATATGGAAAATTGTTTATAATTTCATTCTTGCAGTGCCATACTGATATCCATAGCAGCACAGGCTAAAGGACATGTCTTAAGAGAGTGAACTTTTATAGTACAATGAGGAAGAGCCTGTGTCCGTAGACACAGGTTGGCACCCTTCAGGTCTTCAGTGCCTTGCTGTTTGGCAGTATTCTGTTATAAAAAGTATTGCTTTTTTGTTTTATTTTTTTCTGGAAGATTGTTTCTGGACTTCATATCATGGAGCACAGCATTTCTTCTGGTTACCAAGTTCCTTTAAAGTAAGCCCAAGATAAAATTTCCAACTAAAAGTAAACATGCATACATACACACATGCACATGCATATAAGACCACCTGCACATGCATACATACACAAGTATGTGACTCAGAGAAATAAATGAGGTCTTCATTGTCTCTCTGCCAGCAACTTTTATTGGTTACCTAAAAGCTCTGTAATTGTACAAGCATAAGGAAAACTCTAGTGGAAACTATAGCAAAAAATAGGAGAAGAGGAAGAGGCACACTTTTCTCTTCCAGTCTTCTGTGAAGTACCTCATGGGAAATGAGTACCTCACATGGGCTCAGGACTTACACATTTTACCAGTCTTCAGGAATTAGCTTCATAATAGCAACATTAGAATATTCATAATATTCTATAAGATACATGGTGCTTATGGAATTCAGATAGGCAAACATTAAATGAAACAATTGGGGAAATTTATAATACATTGTCTGAATTATTGAATTAAAGACTAATTGTAAATATATTGAAAACATGTATGAGGAGGGCAAAGTTCTAGCTGTATTTGAAAGCATTTAAAGGGGTAGGAAAAAGAATTTTAAGATTTAGAAGCAAAAATAAAAGAAGACTAGAGGAATATAGAGCATGCCTAGGTACATATACAGAGATATACATGAAAATTTACACAAAAATATATATATGTATTTCATGTATATGAATGTAAGTCATATATATATGTGTGTAAGTCATATATATGTGTAATACAGATTAGTGCAACCATTATGGAAAGTGGTGTGGAGGCTGCTTAAAAAATTAGAACTGGAAATCCCATTCAATCCAGCTATATCCCTACTGGAAGCTTTCCCAGAAGAACTGAAAACATCATACCATAGCGATATCTGTGCACCTATTTTTATAGAAGCCCAATTTGTAATCACCAAATCTTGGAAACAAACAAAATTCCCATCATTTGAAGAATAGTTGAAATGGATGTGGTATTTTTACACAATGGAATATTACTCAGCTATAAAGAATGATAAACTGGAAGACTTCATATATAAATGGATGTATATCGAACATATACTCAGAAGTGAAATAAACCAGACCTACATTTGTAAATATTGTATAGTCTCCCTAGTATAAGAAATCTAAAGAAGAAATAAAAATGGGAAGGCATAACACAGCTAAATGGACGCAAAGAATTTTGAATTAAACAATGAAATAGCTGGAAGCAGAAAAGAGAGGAAACATAGCAGGAGCAAAAACATGCACTTATGTACACCATATGAATTAGATACTGGCCCTAAGAACCTCCAAAAGGTTTCTCACATTGATGATAGCAACATGCAACACTAAAACTACGCTTAGAATGCGTGTCATTCTGGACTTTTAGATGTGTACTGCTTCTAATGTAAACTCAGTTACTGCTATACTCTCTCTCAAGTAAATGGTTGGTTAACAAAAAAACAAAAAAAGAAAGAAAGGCTGCCATGCAGGTCCCGTGCCCAGGTGGCACGCTCCTGCAATCCCAGCTCTTGGGAGGCTGTAAACAAGTGGATCCCTATGAGTATGATCTAGAAGTGAGACCCTGAACACCCTGTAGATCCTTCCCAAAAATACAAAATAAATAAATAAATAAATAAATAGGAATAAAAAAATGTTCTTATCTAATGGAAATAAAATTACTCTTCTGAGTGAAATAGTTCCACAATCTTGGAGAGAATAAATAAAAACAACAAAATCTCAACATTTCTCTAGGCGTCATGTTGTTAATTTAATATAGAGTATAAATCATAAATAGAAGCAAGGAAGAGGTAATTCAATTGAAATAGATCCCATATGCTAGTACATTTCCATTTTGTCATCAGCCGCAAGCATCTGAAAACTCACCTACAGAGTTTGAGAGGGAAGGTTGCTGGCCTCAAGATTCTGTACCTTCTTATGCTGCAAGAGGGCCGAGACCAAGCGCTGCCAGACAGGCCAGGGCTCAGAGCAGAGGTAATCCACGTTCTTTTGCTGAGAAAATTACTCTAAGTCACTCTACTCAAGTAGAAGATATATCAATATAAACAACTCGAAAGTGAGGAAGTTGTGGCAATGAAGGATTGATGGTGTCCCTGTCGGCGTTGTACTTCTTAGTCTGTATTGAGTTCTTTCCTTTCGCTGCTTGACAAATAGTGGAGTATATGGCATATGGCAATCTCTTCCTTTTAAAGGGGAAAGACATCGCACTTGTAAAACAGGACAAATGGCCTTGTCCCCTCCCACTAGCCCCAGAGGGAAAAGCAAGGGAGAACTCTAACAGAATACACTCATCCTTTTCACCTGCTGCAATTGTGGTCAGCAAGGGTCTAATCAGGATTAGCCCGGGAGTGAGCCGTGGATCTTGGGCTGGCTTCTTATAACACATTTCACAGGTCTATCTGCATCCCACTGAGATGAAAAATGAAAGAGCAGTGGATAGATTCTATGATTGCCTATCTTTCTCTGTAGTTTTAAAAATTAAAGCAGAAAAAAAAAGTTTTCTAGATTAGACGGATGCAACTGGAAACTCATTTTTATTATTACTTTCTTTTTATGTGTTACGAGCAAAAGAATTAGACTGACAATTGGAACTTCATATGAGAATTGTGTTGCTATTCCTAATAGGAGCCTCATTTTTGCTGTGCTAGGACAAATCGTTTCTGTCCCAAATCATTTTTAATCGCTAAAAATTCTCAATGGTGAGAAAATGTGTATTGTTACCCAAAGTATTTACATATCAGGCTAAAAGCAATGATCTTCAATGTGAAACTTTTCTAGAATTTTTAACCTGATGGGGATAAAGGGTCTTGTGGACTTGAATAGTTCTAATGCAGTCAGTATTCTTTCCTAAAAAAGAAAAAATAATACCTGAATTTTTTCATGGACCATCAGGGATATGTAATTATCATGAGATAAAGAGTCCATAAGACAAGAACATGGAAGAAAATCTTTATGTGCTAAGCCCCATCCACAAAAGCGGGATATGCCAAACTTGTCTCTCACCTTTTGGAAAGCACACACGATGATTCTTTCAGTTTTAACACTTAGCTTCTGATGATCTCATAATCATGAAAAGTTGTGCTGTTAATTTTATTCCTGGGGGGAAAATGTGGACATTGGCACTGTGACAAGTGTAACAATGTAAAGGGACATTAGGAGGCTTACGCTCTTTCTGAATTTTTTTTTTTTAGTTTTTGCAGACTACTAAAAACAATGAAATGTTTAGTGTACAAAGAAAATTTTGCTATGGCTTCATATATATAGTGTTTTACTACATGAAAAGTTCCCAAATCTGTATTCTCCAAACACTTCTTCTCTGAACTAACCACCATTAATTTATTTTAATTCATTCGACAAACACATTCTGAGCATTTTTATGCTCCAGGCATCATAGTGAACACTGGGAATGAGACAGCAGTAGAAATGGGAACTCTGGGTGCAGAAAGTCTGTATTGAAACCTTGGCTAACATGTGTCACCTGGCTCAGCCAGATTAGATAAGTTCTTTCTCTTCTCTAAATTTGATTTCCTTATTAATGAGATGAGGAAAACAATAGGGCTACACTAGGTTATTGCAAAGATTACAGAAGAGTATGTTCACAGGTAGAATGTTTATGTCACTACTGTTAGCCTCTTCTCTGTGAGTGCATTTCACTATTTACATTGTCAAAATGAGCATGCCCATGTGCTTAGAACTTCAGAAGTTCTTGTTGAAACTGAATATTCTAGTAACGATTTAGCCTCTCTTTAAGGTCTCACTAGTCCAAGCATCTCCCATGTTCTCAAGATCTGTTGTTCTCCCAACTTCATTTGTCGCCTGCCAACAGCAAATATTGACTCCAGCAAACACTGTAACCCAAGGATTGTGATAATTTCAGAGGCAATATTTGATATGGCAGCAAGCCACCCTCTGTTTTGGCTAGGAATTGCTCACAGTGTCAGGATTAAACATTTGGCTTGTGCCTTGTGCATGTAATACACTCCATCAGCATGGATCATAGGTTGCTGAATAACACATTTCCAAATTACAGTTGAAAAGCAAACAAACTAACAAACCAACTGAACTGTGGGTGGGACAATCAAATATTATGGGATACCTAACTAATTCATTTTTCAGGTAAGGCAGCTGGAAGTTCCTGTGACCTGGGAAGAGGAACACTTTGACCTGGGAACCTATTTTATTGGAAAGCACAATGTCCTCATTTGTTATATCCTTCTTATTCAGGTAGATGCAAGTTCCAAATGTCATGGTGGAAATGGTTCTAGCCAATTGTCAGAGATTTGGTAGTTTTACAACCTAGTCATTGAATCTTTGTTAGCTTGAAATTGGTCATGATGGTAATATTTACACTTTGACAATCAAAAAGTTTCACCAACAAGGTTTTTATTTTATCCCCAAGGAAGTCAGTTTATAAACATAAAAATGAGTGTCAGTGTATCCCAACACATAAAGTTCTGAACGGAGGAAGCAAAGTTCTGGTAACATTGTAAACCTGAAATATGGATTTGTTTTTAACCTCC
>PVKN010004423.1:0-33575 GCA_004027915.1 Capromys pilorides
CCCACACTGATTCGATCCTAAGCAGAAGTAGGACAGTGGGTTGGAGCAGAGACTGTGGTGCTCCCAGGGCTGCAGTGTGGAGTCCAAGCTCCGAGCCAGAGCAGTGGGGAGCAGTCCCTTGTGAGCCCCTGTGCTCAGGCTGAGGGCCAGGAACAGAAGCCCACACTGCTGCATGGCTGTGGACGAAATGTATGGGACAGAGTGGAGCATGTGCGGAGACCCAGGGCTGAACCCCAGGGCAACTCCCGGATGTGTCCCCTCTGCACTGCGCTTGGCCAGGCTGTGGGGCTGAGCCAGTGGCTCAGAGCACAGGCAGAAGGCCAAGGGCCCCTGCTGCAAGATGGGAGGTGGGTAGAGCAGTTTGTGGACAGTTAGGAGCCCCTCACTGGGCAGGCTCAGGACTGCGGTGATGGTGAGAGGAGAGGCTGGCAGTCCTTACTCATGGCCTCCCTGCCCAGTGCTCGGGCCCGCTGGTCTCAGTGAACACTGGCTTCCTGCGGAGACTTCCCCTCGGAGGCTGCTCCAGCACTCTGGGTCTCCCCCACAGGGAGCCAGGGCTGCTGTGCCATCCCGCAGACCCAGTGAGTGCAGGGCCACAGGTACTGCACGACGAGCCATCACCACCAGCAACCCGGACACAGTGGCCACTGGGCCCTGAGATTTCCAGGACGGGATGTACCCAGCATCATCGCCCTTCGGACACCTACAGGCCTTGGACTGCACGTCAGTGAGCGGAAAGGACCCAGGGCCCCCTCTAGGTGCCCCAGCATGCAGGCCCTTGGGAGTCGCCTGGCCTCACCACCCAGGCGGTGGGCACAGCATACAAGCAGGACTCACACACCTGAGTGAGCCATACCTGCCTGGCCCTGCCCGGCCAGGACACTAGGGTCCCTTGCTTGTGTAGTCACCATGCTGCCCTTGGCCTCCTGGCAGCAGGGCAGCCCCACGGTGACCAGCTGCTCCCACACCCCGCCCTCCCAAGTGCTGGTGTCACTGTGCTTGCTAGGCCACAGTGCCTCCTCTAGCCTTGCCCCTTGCAGGTGTGGTACCCACTGCCCCTGCCCCGGAGGTGCAGTCATTCTGTGGCCTCAGGTGAGCTGCCGGACATGAAGGCTTTGGACTGCAGAAAGAAATTCTCCAAAGGAAAGCCCAAGTTGCCATGTCTGTAGTGACTCAGCAGCCATCATCTGAACACCCAGCCGCACTGGCTCGGTGCGGCGCTAAGCGCAGAAGGCCTACACGAGGATCACCGCCAACAGCCCAGAGGAGGATTGCAGGAAGTGCGCCACGGATCCTCGGCGAAGCCAGTTACACTGGCTTTCCCGGTAGGAACTCAGTCCTCATTGTTGTTGAGGGTCTCTTCAGGACAGCTCTGGCCCTAGCCTGAATGTCGCTTCCTGGCCCCACTGCAGATCCCTTAGCCTGCTGGTGCAGATCCTTACCCCACTGGTCAATACTTTCTTCCACAACTTTTACCTTGGGGCCTTCCCAGTGCAGATCTTTGATACAGACTTGCACGAGACATTGTCGGCTCTAGGCTGCCAGCTGCACTCATGCAGGACACTGCTGTGGGCTTCAGGCCCTCAGCTGGACTCTTTGGGTCTCCAGTGCATAGACAGATCTGCATGCTTCCGCACTTGACTCTGCGGGTGACTACAATCAAATAATCTTACAAATAATGTGTCCTGTATGAAATCTATTCCCTGTGAACCCAGGCTACAGCATTGTCCCTGGGTGTGCTGTCAGAGACAGTTGGTATCTTCTGTCTCATACATTGCAAATGTCTGTTCTGGTGTGGACGATGGTTCCTGTCCAGCCTGCAGAACCCCACAGGGGTGCGACCCAGGCCTCCCTCCACCTTACAGGAGATGCAGCCCCTCTCGTGGATCTGCTCGTCTCTCGTGGGCATGGGCATGGGCACCAGAGCCCAGCCTCCCCAAGGGCCACAGCTGAGGGGGCACAGGCTCAGCAGTCGGCCCAGCCAGCCTGAGCGGACTGCCCCTGGAGCTCCGACCCACAAGCCTTGCTCCATCTTTATTCAAATCTCACACCAGGCATGGAGGCAGGAGGCCAGATTCGCCTCCCCCTGCACGACACCTGGCAGCACATCTGCAGAGCAATATGCATCCTCGAGCGGCCGCAGCTAAACACCATTTTCACTGTTTTCTGGAGAGCAGGTTGTATTTCCTTTCCTGTGTGTCCAAAGCACAGACTCCATCTTGTCAGTCCTGCTTCTGGGAGGGGCGCTGCCCAGCATTGGGCACTGGGGGTCCAGGTGGGGCCAGAGTCGTAGCTATGAGGCATGGATGCTGCCTGGTCCCTGAGATGCCACCCGCTGGCCACGTGCTGGTTACTGCCAAGCACAGGGCTCTCCCACCTGCAGCCAGCCCTGCCCTGACAGTAGTGGCCTGGACGAGAGAGGCCTCCACACGGAGTCCAGGCAGACCATGGGCTCTCATCTTCACTGGCATTTAGCTTATTACCCTGGAGACCGAGGTTGAGATACAAATGAAACTTGCACATTTGCCAGAGAACTTTGCGTTTGTGTGTGTTTGTGTGTGTGTGTACACAGACTTTAACAGCTCCCTCTGAGAACACTATCTGCTCCCACACCCAACCTCAGTCCCCACAGCAGGCCATGGGGAGCATCCAGTTGCCTGGAACCCAGATGCCATGGTGAGGTCCCCCAGGGCCTGTGGCCGCATGGGGGAAGGGGAGCTGACTGCAGGGCTTCAGTGCCCCTCCAGGCATCATCCAGAGCCCAAGGTCCGGTGTCACCAACTATCACCTCACTACGTCGTCAGCCCCCCCAAGCGGCCACACATACAGCAGGGACTCCTTGCAAGTATCCCCACCTCCTGCCCAGACATCTGTGGCCAGGCACCTGGACCCCTTCCTGGAGCCTCAGACACGGCAGGAGGTAAGAAACATCCACACTGAGACACGGTAGGGGCCAAGGCCACATCTCCAGCAGCTGCCCTGGCCTTGAGGGTGCAGTAGCCACAGTTGCAGGAGGGAGAGGATCCCAACCAGATAGGAGGGGAGGGGAAGGTGGCAGGGGCAACGGGACAGGGCTGGGAACACGGGAGCTACCCTGGATGTGTCTACCATGAAGATGCATCTCCACACCCCAAAGGGGGCTCTGAGGACTGAGCCAGCTCAGCAGGCCATGGCCCACACTCAGGCCATGAGATGGATGGACAGTGCCTGTCAGGGCAGCTCTGCCTGTGCCCCCTGCCTACCCCTACCAACCTTGCCCAACCTCGCTGCTCTGCCTTCCTTCCAAAGAGGCTCTTAGGGCCCAGGTGCAGAGCCTCCACCTTGCAGACCCTCTACACCAGCTTCACAGTCTAGTCACGCCTCTCTGCTTCCAGCCTCCACACTAGCAAAGAATAAAACGCAGCTGGTGGACCCCAGAAGAGGGTGGCGCTGGGACACTGCCTGGCCTTCTGGATACCAAATCCTTGGATGAAAAAGAATCGCATTTCTGTATATCAGCAACCAATAGAAAACTACACTTTAAAGAAATCATTCATCTTAATGCAAAAAAAAAGAAAGAAACTCCTAACACGAAATGTAATGAAAGTCACACAACACTAACACAGAGAAGAAACTTCCAGAATTCTGAAAGACATTAAGAACGACCTAGACAAAAACAGAGCGACTACACTGACGGACTGAAAAGGACAAGTAGAAATATGGGGCCTTTCTAGAACAATTTACAGAGCAGTGCCCTGGTTCACTACCCTAACTCATTTCATGGGTGTGGCCGAGCTCATCACAAATGGAAGCAACATTTTGCCAAACAAACAGAAACATTGGTAAACGGAGGAATTATTACAATCCTAATCATCGTTTTAAATAGAGCTGGGTTTTAAAACCAATAAGAAAGAAAAAAGGCCAGAAAGAGCCACAGTCCCACCCCTGGACTGAACCAGGGCTGCAAAGCCAAGCTCTGCTCGGCTGGCAGTGCGCTTCTGAAGACACCAGAAGCTAAGCATCACCACGGGCCTGGGCCCAGCTGGGAGGCACGGCAGACCCACAGGACCAGGCCTGTCTGCACGGGAGTCCCTCCTCCTGACAGCCACGTGCACTGAGTGTCTTGATGGCTGCTGCCTGGAAGCTGACACACTTCAAGAAATCCAGCACAGCCAACTCCGCTCCATGCTGTGTTCAATCTAATTCCAGATAGGCTACACCCAGGACAGGTGAGCCTGGTGCTCCACAATCTTCAGAGGCACAGGACACACTTGCCAGGATTCTGGTGTGGGGACCGTATCTAGCACCTCGGCTAGCCTTGGCTCAACAAGCAATGGAAACGGCAGCCAGGTGTACACGGCCTCTGACAAGTATCACCACTGCAGCCAGGCTGCGAGTTGGGTCCATGGGCGCACCACCCCTGGAGCCAGTGGATTCTGCACTCTGTCCCTGTGGGACAGTGCTCCAGCCCAGTCTCAGCAACTTCTGGGTGGACAGTACCCACCTGCTTACGTTTGTATCTGGAGACACACCTTCTTAGGGACTTGAGGGTCGCATGGTCATGCATCCCTTGGGTGGCCTTTAGGCTGGGATGGCTGTATCTTCACCAGTCACTGAGCTCTCAGCATGGCCTGTCAATCCCCACCACCACCCAGCTCAAAGGCCCTACCTAGAACTAGGTCCCACATGGAGGGCAGAAGGCCAGGCAGAGCCTCTTCTGGGGACCCTGTGTCTTCCAGCTCTGCCCTGCCTGTCCTTGCCCCATCCTGTCCATGCCCAGCAGGCCAAGTTCTGCTCCAAGGCTCACTGTGGGGACAAGTCCCAGGCCCAGGTGGATTCAACACCCCTGACACTTCAAACCAAACAAGACAGAAGCAGGTTCTGTGGGCAAACAACTTAGGGAGATGCATCATGAGGTTTCACAGTGGAGAAGTCGGTTTCAAACGTCTAACTTTATGAAATTATTAACTAAAATTAAATCAAATTTACACCTGCAGTCAGGTGAAAGGACACAGCAGGGCCATGAGCAGGGCTCCACTAGGTATCACACATGTGTGACTTCCGAATTTCCCAGGTAACACTGCATTGAGACCCAACCTTCACAGATTAGTGAGGAAACCGTGCTGAATCTGAAAGATAGTTGTTTTAATTTTCTAAGTTTATACTATGTAACATAAAAAAGGCAGATTTATGTGACCTGATATGACGTTTTCTTTTTACAAAAAAAGAGTTTCCTCCAACATCTGGTCAATAGTATATAAATATTTACAGTGAAAAAATAGGCAAGGAAAAAGGAAATCTTCATTATCCAAGTCAATTTCTTTCCAGTGCTCATAAGAATCTGAGAATAAAATCCTCCGCTCACTGAGTTGTCCAAAGTTATGCGCTGCTCCAGCGATAGCTTCACGGCCTCGCCGCTGTGCAACCTGGTCTCTGTTCTGGTTGCTCCTGCTTTTTCTGCACTGTGTTGGAAGTTACATGAAACAGTAAATAGAAAGATGTAAACTTCAAGAGATGAGCAAGCATGTGAGGGTGGAACACAAAGACAGCAGTGCTCTCAGGTGAGCAGAACACAACCCAAAACCAAAACAGGATGCTGAGTTCCGTGTTCTGAGGCAGGCACACCTTGCTTCAGTTCAGTTTTACTATGGTAATGAGAGGTGCCTCTGAGGAGGACGCTGCTCTGGGTGAACGCGCTGCCCAACGACACTGCCGGCTAAGGGGGACTGCACCACGCCGCAGCATAGCCCCAGGCCATGGCATCCGTCCGGCACTGAACAGGGCAGGGTGACCTGTGGCCTGCCCAACGGGCGCAGCCGCTCACCTTGGCCACACTCAGCGCCGGTGGACATGGTGGACACTAAGCTACCAAATGCCAGGCCAGTGATGGGCACAGTGGCAGCCAGCCCTGCATACCAACGGAGCTGGTGGTCAGGGACAAGTCATGCAGCCTCACGTGTGGGACGTGCGCCGTCCCCTGGAGCCCAGAGACACACGGAGCCTGGGCTCCCTGGCCTTGTAATGCTCATTGAAGTCCAGCCTGAAGCTGAGGAACCGGAGACTTTCATCAGAGCTGGTCGTCAGTAGCACCAGGAACTGCTGAACGATGCCCTGAAAGGAATACAGGGGTGCGAGTCATCTAAAAGGTCACCTAACAGCGTGCTCTGGAACAGCCTTTGACCCTGCTGGTCCACCACTGGTGTCCAGGAGAGCGGGGTCCAGGAGGTTACCTGGCCACCCTGCCGCATCACAGTTATGTTCTCATCAGTAACAATCAGAAACACATACCTTTTATTTCATGCCATCTAAGTAGCAGGTATGTCCTTCTGCCCTTAAAGCCTTGGGGCCTTGTGCACAGGATGCAGGGCTCTATCAGGACCCAGGCCCTGTGGCTACTGCAGCCTGGGGGAAGCTCCTATCAGGGAGGAGCCCCAGGCGGTGTCCCCTCCCGGGCCACAGCACTCCAGATAGGGCAGGAGCAGAGCTCACTTGGCATGCCACCTGGCACAGTGACCGCCTCTCACACTAGATGACGGTAGACAGAAGCCCCTGGAAATTTCTGCCCTAAATGTAGCCTGTCCCAGTAAGATAGGAAACTAAGTCTTGACGGTCTGAGAAGCTGACTCCAGCATACCTGGGGAGCTGCTAGGGCCGGGCCCCAGCAGCCAGGACAGGCCACAGTCTCATCCTGCCCATGGAGCTCGCTAAGAGCACGGGCTGGGCTGTGAGGAAAGGGACGCGGAGGGGCAGCTTCCAATGCAAATGAAGACCATGGTGTGGTGGAACAGCAGCGCCCTGATGAACCTGCTCGCCAAGACGCAGCCACACCCACCAGGCACCTGTAACCCTAAACCCAAGCACCACCACGAAGCCACCCACACCACTCAGCCACAGCAAGGGTGAGGCAACCGTAGTCCTGCACAAACCTGATAGAAATGCGTCAAGATCCGCAGCTGGGAACACATTTTGGGTATGGATTCTCGGAATTCTTGAATTCTCCTGTTTTCTTCCTCCTCCTCTGCTGCTGTCACGCCCCACTGGCCCTGAAAAATCAAAAGCACAAACTAAATTTTCTCACATTTGGTGTTTTTAAGCATTATAGCAATTCACAAGGCTACCACACTGCTACTACAAATATACAGCCTTGTAGCTTTCCATCCTTTGGGACACATTTTTTAATTCAAGCAATGTAAATATTTACATATCCAGACAATACATGAAATGCGAGTCACAGCCAGCTTACTCATGGTCCCAGCCCTCTGGGAGGCTAAGACAGGAGCATTCCAAGTTACAGAGAAGGGAGGGAGGGATGGAAGAAGGGAGACAGAAGGGAAGGAGGGAGGGAGGGCAGGAAAGGAAAAGAAAAAAAGAGAGAGAAAGGGAAGGAGGCTGGGAGGGCAGGCCATACACCTAAGTGTAGAGGTCTCAGTCATGGGTTAAAGTTCCAGAGGCGCACACACCAGCAGAGAGTCCCGGGCACATGTGCAGCCCTTGTTCTGTGACTGAGACAGGGATGCCTCCCCCTACTCCCCACGGCCGGCAGCTCCCTGCACTGGAGGAGCGTGAGACTAGCTCCACTTCGGGAGGAGCCTTCAGGTGCCTTCCCAGCCTTCACACACAGTCAGTTACCTCACTCCTCACAGCTAACCTGGTGAACTGTGTTGTAGGACTCCTGAGACATCTGTATTCCTAAGATAGGTCCCAGTCATCCTAAACTGTTCTAATTTCTGCTGGGTTTTATTCACTAACACTTGACCCACGATTTTCCGTCAGCATTTCTAATGTGGGCTGTCCTTCTCTGCGTTTTGGTATCAGGCACTGGCTGCTTCCCAAGCAACCCATCACCTTGCTCTACCTCAGGCAGTGTGTGTGTGTGTGTGTGTACCCCTGAGGAATAAACCTGGGGCCTCCATGCAAAGCTACATTCCCAGCCTTTTTATCTTTCATTTGGAGACAGGGTCCTGCTAAGCTACCTGGGCTGGGCTTGAACCTCTGGCCCTCCTGCCTCAGTTGCCCATTGTTCTAGGATTACAGGGGTGCACCACCTTTCCCAGCTTCTAGTGGGGATTTTTAAATATAAAGTAAACTGGTAACTACTTCTCCACTACACTATGTGCTGGTGACAGAATTAGGACTCTTACTGTGAGGCGGCCAATGGTGTGGTAGTGTAGGCAGCTATGCATGGCATAGGACAGCAAGTAGCTATGCTAATGTGAGAAAACAAGACTTTCAAAGTATAAGATTCATTTCTTTAAAAATGGAGGAAATAAAAGTCCTTCAATTCTAAATCTGAACTACAAACACTACAATACAGAGCCAGGCTCCCAAGGAGCAAGAAGACCCTCAGGACGTCTCTGCCCCAAGGGACCTCAGCACTCAAGACCACCCCTACCCTGGCCTCCTGAATGTGAAAGTCACCGAGAAGCTTAACTAAGTATCTCAGCGTTCTCCATCCTAGGCCCTAGAATGCTGCTCACTGTGTCAACTGCAGAAGCTGAGAAGGTCAACAAGGCAGCTCAGCAGGGGGTCAAGGTCCTCAATCTGTGTAAGCAGGGGGCAAAGAGATGGTAGGGGGCTACACCCACCCCAGGACAGGGTAGCCGGCCCAGTATCAGAGAGAAGAGGCTTCTGTCCCTGTGTCTTCGCTACTTTTCACTTGTTGCTGGGACAAAATACCTAACACCCAAATTTAAGAAAGGAAATAGCTTCTTTAGCTCAGTTAGTGGAAGTTTCAGTCCATACTCGGCTGGCTCCAAGGCAGAGTGACCCATGGAAGAGGACAGCCATTCATGGAGGCAGAAAACAGCAAAGCAAAGGGAGGAGCAGCAGCTGCAGCTTCTAGCGAGCCTCTCTCTCTTCCTTCCACACCAACTGCTAAGACCAGAGTTCCTCCAAGGAACTGGCACAAACCATCCTTCCTCTCTCCCCTCAGTACCCTTTTTATGCGAGTCACTAGAGGGCGGCCCTCTGCACCCTAGGGAGGGGATGCGCCTGTTCAGCCAAGCTTCCACAATGTGTCAGCCACCACACCCCTGTGCCTTCTGCTGCCTCGAGGCTGCACTCACCACCCTGCCTTAGAGCCAGCACTGAAACCTCCACAGACTGTGAGCTAAACAAGCCCTTCCTTCCTTAGTTCTGAGGGCTGGGTATTCTATCTCAGTAACAAGAAAAGTAATGGACACCCTGAGTAAAACACCCTCTTCCAGGTGGCTCTGTCCCTTCCTCCCTATGGTGACATCTGCTGAAAACATCACTATGGCACAATGAACCCCACCAAACCTCCAGGGGTGTGAAGGCTGCTACACGCCACTGAAATCACACAGCTCCCACACAAACTGCACCTCCATCTCATTCTGCTGCTTCTTCTCTTCAAACCGCAGGCGCCTCTGCAGCTCCTCTAGAGCAGCGCGGTAGATCGCATCCTGAGTGTTCTGAAGTTCAATGATTTGGTCAAACACCGCTCGAAGCTGGTTTAAAAGTACCTGAAAAGACAAAACCATTTTCCAGGGCTACAACTTCAGTGTGCTCCCTAAGCTTTTCAAATGAAGCTTTCTAATTAGAAAGAGGGTATTTTCAACACTTTGGACATGGTCTGTCTCCTCTAAGACTTGAGCTGAAATCTTGTCTCCACAGTAACTGTGCAGAACCCATAAGGCACCAGATCCTCAGGCACGCCACGAAGGGTAAAGGCTGTGCTTGTCTCTGGGACTGGTTGTTTTGTTTGTGTCTTGATGTCTCCCAAATCCTCATACAGTACTGGGGTAGCTTCTAAATTTTGTGATTAATTCATGACCCAATGCCAGGATTATGGGTGTTGAGTGCTGCACCGCCTGAATGCAATATAAGGAAGGGAGAGAGGGCTTCTAGGCCGCAGCCACTGCTCCTCCCTTTGCCCTTTGCTGCCCTCTGCCTTGGAGCCAGCCTGTAAGTGCCGCGCATTGCTCCCCATGCATCCACAGTCCCCCTACCAGCATGGCTTGCGACAAAAACAATGGACCTCAGCACAACTCTGTTCCTCTGAACTAGAAACACACAAAGCACCACACATCATATGCACAGTCCCACAGCAACATGAAGAGGCACAACCAAGGGAAGGGTAAGTTAAACCCTTCCTTCTCATAACAAGCCCCAGAGTCCCTGGCAAAAGCACAGCCTGGGCAGAGCAGCAGCACCCCTTCAAATGAGGAACAAGCTCAGGAAAAGCAGGAGTCCCACTCTCTTTTGTGTGAAAACATTCCAAGGAAAACCCTGAAGATCCGGAAATAAAGAAATGGAAAAGGCTAACACTGGCCCAAGCACAGACACGAGTGGCGCTCCAGACCAGTCAGTGTTGCAAAGAAAGCAGCTGATGGCGGCATAAGCCCTGGAGGGTAGGACTGCCCCTCGCCCTTGGTGTCCACAGCCAGGCCCCATGGACAGCCGGCTCCTCTGCACCAGGGCTCCCTGCACATAGGACTGGCAGCACTTGGATTCAGGGTTCTCTCACTAAATGCAGCAGACACTGACAGCTGAGCTTTTACTGAGTCTCAAGGGAAACAAGCCAGAAATAAGCACTGCTAGGCGTCCAGTCCTTCCAGCTGACCAGGGGAGTACAGGGATGGCAAGATGGACAACTCCCCTTTCCTCATTAGCTACAGTGGGCCCCGTCAGGTCTGACCTGAGAAAGACCTTCCAACCTACATGGAACCCCGCTGCCCTCAGCAAACAGAACTAATGGCCAAAAGAAAGTCAGGGCTGGGCCTGTGGTCTCCCTGACGCCCACCAAGATCCAGCTTTACGTGCACAGCTGTCTCTTTGTCCTTGCTGCTTTGGCCTCCAACATGTCACCCAGACTCCTTGGGACCAGGACCCCAAAGCCCACAGCCTCCACGTATACAGCCTCCCTCCAGAGCAGTGCCAACATTGTTGGAATCAGCCTGCCTGTACTAAGGGCACACTCAGTCTAGTCTTCTCCAGGCTCGGTCTGCCGTGTTCCTAATGCACTGTGAACTACCAGACTCTATCAGGGCAGGGTCGGCAGAATACAGCAGCAACAATAAAACACAACAGAGATCCAACTTTGGGAGGTTGAGACAAGTGGCTCACTCAGAGTCTGAGCTGTATTGAATGAATGAATGAATGAATGGGTGATTTTTTTTAAGTCACTATCTTTGGAACAACACCTAAGCAACCAGTTGCGCATAGACAGGCCACTGGAGGGCCCAGGCCGCAACCTGCGCTCAAGACTCTGAGGAACATGATCCTTCCAAGGTGACTGCAGCGGCAGCAACCTCCAGTGTGATTCGGGGCCTGCCTCCGCACCGCACAGGTGGAAACTCCAAGGTCATGACCAGCGGCCACCCTTAGGCTGTCACATCCAGCCTCACGCCTGTGTGTCACAACAGTCACAGTCTTGTTAGCAAGAATATTAGACTTGAAATGTGTTGGCAACACATTCACTGCATATATTACTTATTCCACACAATGGCTTTGTTTTAGAAAAGCCCTAGTGACTGTTCCAAACAAATGATCACCGTTGGGCAACTAAGGATCACTCGGGGACGAGGACGTGGGACTTGGTGCTACGCAAGGACACGGGCTAGGGACAGCTCAGGGAGCAGCCTTGTGCTAGAGGCAGGAGCTGCGCCTTCCCTGTCATCAAGCAGGCTGCACAGCACTACATCTAGTAGCAGCCACACACACGCACGCAATGCTAATGCCAACTGCTTCAAACATTAGCAGCAACACCTCCTGCTGGTCACTCTGCTGGATGTTTCATGTGACCCACAACCAACTGAAGAGAGGCTATTGCCCCCTTTCAAAGCAAGAGAGGACATGTCAGAAGCTTCTAAGTGGCCCTCACACAGTGAATGGCAGATTCAGGACCTCTCTGATGCTGATGACTTTAACTGGGGACAGACGTACCTGGCCCATGCACAGGACAGAGAGTGACTGGGCGGGAGGATCTCTGTCCTGTGTCAATCACTCAGCAGCGGGCAGAGGATGGGCACCACACCTCCCATGGTAAGAAGGCCAACGGCCTGCAAACCACTTAGAGACATTTCTTAAATCAGTAACTCTAGTCCAAGTATTTTATCCACTTTTATGGTTATCTCAGTACACTGATAAATACATTCTGTATAGCAGCATCTTGGAAGTCATCATTTTTTACACATACGATCAATGACTCCTTAATCATGAAACTTAGTGTGTCAAAGTACATGTTCTTGGCCATGGCACTAAGCTTGACACACATAAGTTTAACCCAAGGAAGCCCTGTAGCAAGGCATTATCTGAGGAGGATCCAGCCAACACAGGACAGTCACGGTAGCCTCTGCAGACCCGGATGGCCAGAATCGGCTTGGAAGGGGACCCGTGAGGCTCCACCCTGCCTGCATGCTTCCTGTCTTAGGCCTGGGAGACCTGCTCCATGGAGCTGTCACTTCGCCACAGGGCCTAGGGGGACAGAAGACCAGCACAAAGCGGGAGGCCTGAGAATGTTCTGGATTCAATCCAATAAACCCCTCATTTTCAAACACTTGCAATCAGACACCAGACTACGAGGGTAAAATGCAGAAAGGTTAGGGTCCCTAGATGAGTAAGCATCACTGAGCACATACAGCTGGGGTCTGACAAGCACACAACACCCAGGAGGGCAGGAAGAAGGGAGGCAGGTGCAGGGGGAGGGGGCGGTGGGAGGAGGGGCAGGGCCCTAAGGCTCCCGCCTGTCCCATCTCTGCAGCCACTCCACCTGCCCTGCTTTCTGGGTAACCTGCTGAGCTTACTGTTCCATGCCTTACACCATGGTCATGGTAGGACAGGCAGGAGCTGCGCCTTCCCTGTCATCAAGCAGGCTGCACAGCAGTACACCTAGTGGCAGCCACACACATGCACACAATGCAAATGCCAACTGCTTCAAATATTAGCAGCAACACCTCATGCTGGTCACTCTGTTGGATGTTTATGTGACAGGTGGGATAGGGGTGGGGTGGGGTGGAGCCTCTTACCGCCTGCATACCCCACCCCACCCCATCCCACCCCCTCACCCTCATACCAGGTGGT
This sequence comes from Capromys pilorides, assembly GCA_004027915.1. Classification (NCBI taxonomy): domain Eukaryota; kingdom Metazoa; phylum Chordata; class Mammalia; order Rodentia; family Capromyidae; genus Capromys; species Capromys pilorides. The sequence goes on from PVKN010004423.1 coordinate 13,021, forward strand.
GAAAATATGCCTCCTCCCACCCATTTTGCTAAATCTGTTCAGAATGAGGAACCTGACCATCAACTTGCCATCCACCTACTCAGCTGTGGAGTTAGGACCCACAGAGCCCAAGGCAGCTCCTCCAAGGTGGCCTTACCCTGGAGTCACCATCCAGCAGGCAGCGTGAGGTGATGGTGTCCAGGAACGCCTCATGCGCCGCGATGATGTGGTCTAGGTCCTGAGCCTGCTGCACCCTGTTCCAGAGTTCGTCCCACGAGCACTCGAGCACCTGGAGGAGACCAGGGGAGGCTCTGGTGGCCGCACTCCCCAGGCAGGCCCCTCCCCCAGGACCCGTAGCATACCTCGAACGTGATGTAGTACTGCATCTGGTGGATGAAGTGCACCATCTCCGAGGCCAGGATGTGGCACTGGTGTAGCACTCCTGAGAACTCTGTGCGAGAGGGGGCGTCAGTGGAGGGCACACAGCACCCAGCACGGCCTGGCCCTCCCGCAGTCACTCTTGGTAGACGTAGTGCTCTGCCCTCCTGGCCATCTCGCCAAGGCCTTGTCACCTGACCGAGCAGCTCCAAGTCATGCCATCAATGTACGGCCCCAAGAGGGGCAGCACTGGGCAAACTCAACTGTTCTGAGAGGTTTCACTTTACAGAAAGGCAGTGCCATGAACAATGGAAGCTCTGTTCACAGCTTCTTCCCACCTCATCTGCTGGCTATATGCCAGGAAGCAGCACAGAGGAGATATAGTGCCAGGTGCCAGGTGGGCGAGAGGAGATAGGGTCGGCCAGAGGTGCAAGGTCACCCACACCTGCATGTTCCCCTGCAAGGCCAACTTAGCACTAATGTGGAATTCTATATTCTTTTTTTTCCCTAACATTCAGACTTGAAGGCTGTAGAGCACAGCCCCTGTGGTCAGGCAGGGTCCACCCTGCTGCTCCAGAAGAGCTCACTCGAGTCCCTAGGATGTGCCCATCTTGTCTTCTCCTGTGACCTCAAATGCAGCCAGCCAGCCAGCACCTTGGCTGGGCCAACTGAGGTGCCTTTGGGAGAGTCTGGGGGCTTGGGGGCCTGGCCTCAGACTGTTTCTGATCCTTGCGCTGGAGCTAAGCCGGAGCTGAACCAATCTCCTCCTCTGTGTCTTTCATAACGTCCCCAGAGTGAGGCTGGCCCTGGGGCCTGCAATCTCTGAGATTCTGAGCTGAATTCAAGCTCTGCCCTTTCCAGCTACGGGTGCTGGATCTGGAGTTCTGTGTGAGGGAGGGAGACCGCACATCCGCCACGCAGCACTGACCACCCTGGAGGAGCACCCCTCAGGGTGTGAGGCTCCAGACCTCAGCACACTGTGAAAGGCAGACTCCTGAGTGCTTTGCTCTCAGCCTCTAGCTGCCCCTGGTTCTCTTTCTGACTCTACACATCATCACAGGACAGGCTAGAGCCATCAGGATGGCACCAGCTCAGAGCTCTGTGACCTGGCTGCTGTCAAGGCCTCCTGCAGTCAATCCTGACACCTGCAGGCAGGCCTTACTCTCATGGTCCCCAGCCCTGAGGGAGGAAACTGAGGCATGAGATGCAGAAAGCAACAGAGGCCGCCGGCCAGTGGTAGAGAACAGCGCGCACAGTTGGCCTGAGTGAGCGCAGACCCTTCCATGCTGCCAAGGCCAAGCACTCATCCCCACACAGGGCAAGCGAAGTTCATGGCCAGCTCTACAGACCAGAACGCAGCACCTGTTAATGTCCATGGCCATGTCCCCCCACAACCACCATCAGAACCCAACCACAGTGCTCTGCTCCTGGGCATGCTGGCCCTTTGGCACCATGGCTCCTGTGTGGGGCTCCAGTCCCAGCAAACCCCAGACCCTGCCACTAGCATCTCTAGCGGCTCACAGGAGAGGGAAGTGCTACTTCCGTGTGTGGCTAAGACCCTCTCTGGGGTGTGATGTGGACGTGCTTCAGACGATCCTGCTACCCTTCCCTGCTCATGGAGTCTACTCTACACGGCTTGAGGCTGGCAGGACAACACTGCTAAGCCTGCTGTGCTACACTGCTTGGCTGGTCATCAGGACAGCCCCCGTCCATGAATAATATAAACTACTTATAGGCTAACTATAGTAACACCTCCACCCAACAGAAACGGGCAAACAGTTCTTTGACGACAAACACAAGTAGAAAAACAAACAAGGAAGACAGTGTTCAGTGACTTTTAAAAGCCTAAAAGCAACCGGGATGACCTTGCACTTGCACGAAACACAGTTCACCTGGTGCAACACCCAGTGCTCACCAGAGGCAGAGATAGGCCGCCTGCGCCTCTTTGTCACTCTGCCGTCAGGCATAAACGGGCAACATTCTTGCCAAGTTATCCAACAATATGCACCAACAGAGAAGCTACAAACACCGACATCTGAAAGAAAGTGAGACTAAAGCCCATGCCTGCTGACCCAGGAGGTCGCCTCCCATTACCCTAGCATTCAGAGAGGCGCACAGAAACGCGCCTGTGGGGTCACCAGGGGCATTATCTGTATTTGTGACCCAGGGATGTGCCCAGGGAGAAATGGGGGTCCGAGGCACCGTGAGGGGAGGCCATGGCCAGCTCCAGGACCATGCAGGGTGCATTTCCACAGACAGCAGATGGACTGAACAGTCAGTCCGTGCTGATAACTGAGTATTGCAGAACAAAAGCCGCGCTGCTGACGTGTCTCAAAAGCACAGCCCGGCAGCAACCCAGCAGGTAGTCCAGAGCCAGACACAGCACCAACAGAAACGAGGTCTCTGGCAGGCACCTCAGAGCAACCTGGACTCAGACTCATCCACAGCCAGGGTAGCCAGGAGCTCATCCCTCACTACAGTGAGAAGAATGTGGGGCAGGCAGAAAATGACACCTCAGAAGGATGTGCCTGGTGACCCACCAACACACAGTGACCACCACGGGGAGGGCAGAGGAGCCTATGGGAACCAGGGCCGTTGGTGGTGAAAACACCCCTGCCATCCCTCTCGTCCACTTCCGAGGACCCCAGCATTAAAGATCGCTGCACAGCTCCCAGGTGCCCAGAAGGGCCCTAGCTCCTCGGTCTCGGCTGTGCGGGGTCTGGACCTCTGGCAGCTGCTTGAGAAGCAGTGCAGCATGCAGAGGGGAGAAGTCACAAACGTGTCTCCTCAAAGACTGCTTCTCTCTCAGCTGTAACAAGTGTTGTTCATCATGAATAGGAGGCACTGAAGGGCACGCTCGGAGAGATGTTTAAGGGAAATACTTTCTCAAGGGTTCTGACCAAAGCAATTTCTAGATGAAGATATTAAAATGACTCATAATAGAAGCCATTCAATATTTGTAATGCTAAAATAATCTCAACTATCTGACATCCCAGACTTTTTACTATGGCTTTAGATTGTAATGTAATACAAAACATTTCAAGGTCCTGGTTTATGGACAAAAAATGTATTAAAGGGGCCGACAAGATAGTTCAGTGGTCAAAGCGCCTGCTTAGTCAAGCTTAGGCAGGCGCAGGGGACCTATGTCCCTGGTACCACATGCTGCATCAGCCCTGCCCTCAGGGTGGGCTGAGCCACCCACTCCCCCAAAAAAAGTATTAAGGAAAGTCTATAGGGAATGTAATAAGATACTACATGAACTTCAATAAGCCAGTGTTTGCTAAGTGGTTTTCTTTCCTTAAAAACAGGTGATTAAAAAAATTAAAGTATACATATGAATACTAGTGAAGAACAAAGGTGATTTTCAAAGAAACTTCCTGGTCTGAACCAATAGCTAGTGTGACCCAATGTCCTTCTTACTTGCACTGAAGTCAAGGTACACACAGGCTTTCCCACCAAAAACGTACAAAGCTCAGCAGTGCACCTCGCCTGCGCCAGCTGGCAGAGCAGAGCCCACTGCCTCCCTGTGCCAAGCCTCTCCCCCGGCAGTACCTGGCATGCTCCTCAGCAACTTTGCATTGCACATGTGTCCCTTCCGGATGTCGGTGAGGATGTACTCCATGCGCTTGGCCCGCCACAGGAAGTTAAACACCCGCAGGTAGTGGCTCATGCACTCTCGGGTGAACACCTGTGGGGGAAAGACATTCACAGCACTGATGCAGGGAAGCCGCTCACACATAGCTCACTCCAGGAGTCCCATGGCATGTGAGTACTAACTGCAGCAGCACAGCAGTACAACAGCCACAACCATGTGCCAGGCAGACCTCCACTACCAGGGGCAGCTGGGGAAACAGGTTGGGCAGATACCATCGGTATCCCAAGGATGGGGAGCTGAGCCCACATGCATCCAACATGTGGACTCCTCACCATGACTCCCAGGGTGAGGCCTCTTCCTTGGGGATGGTTCCAGGGCAGGCAGGCCACCTATAGGCACACCAACTACCCTCTGAGCACCTCCACCTGATGTCTATGAACTCAGCTTCCCACACAGGTGACATGCCCTGGGGTGGGGACCATGAGAGGTCTTCCTTCCCTGCCCAACCTCCCCTGTGGTAACCAAACATGAACATTAGGGTCATCCCAAGTAACTGTTTAGCCTGGGTGTGGGTCATGCACAAACAGGTCAAGGTATTCTGCAAACCAGCACAAGCCGCCCTCCACTGGAGCCAGGGCCGAGGGTGCACTGGCTGCCACCACGCCCGTCACACTACGGGACCTGGTCAGACGCCCCTGGGGCTGTCAGCTCTGCTCTGAAGGGAGCTTCCTCACCTACCTTATCTGCTCTGTGCTTGGGCCTCTCCTCGATGCGACTTGCCACACAATGTACAACTGACAACCCAGCTAGTAGTGTAGTGTTATAAAATAACTGGGTTACTTAGCTAGACGCTTCCATTTACCTACTTGGTGAAAAATCAATGCCATTCCCTCTCCTGCAGCACCTTCGGGGGGTTTGTTTTTGCTTCTCTGGGCACAAGGGACAGGACCCTGCACATGTGCTCAGTAGTGCACACACCCAGCTTTGTTCTCGCTTCTGTGCTATGGTTGTAACAGGTGGCTATGACAGAGAAGTCCCCAGTGCAAGTCGTGCGCCTTGGACTCCCAACCACTGAAGCCACTTAGGGTGAGATCCAAGGAGAGGAGCCTTGTGGACAGACCTGCAGCCAACACTAAGGGCAGCTGTGCACGGAAACCAGGAGAGCTGGGGCCTCACAGAAAGGACACTGTGCACAGGGACACACATGCTCTGTGGCAGACTGGGCAGACCTCCTCGAGTGGGTGCAGACACCTACGGCTCAGACGCCCACTCCCCTAGCAGGAGTGCGACTGGCACAAGCGACCACGAACCACGAAGAGGATGAAAGCCGAGCTAGACTGCCTCTCAACAGCGCATTTCCCTGATAATTAAAAGAACGCAGCACTCTGAGCAATACAAAGGCCTGCAGCAAGCTTAGAGATGTGCCATGGTCAAGGAGAACTCATTCAGGCCTAAATACAGAAAGGAGCCGAGAAAGAGGCATCTTAATTGCAGACACGTAAGACGGCACCGCCCTGGCCGACCTTTGATGATTTGGTAACTGTGAAAAGCAACAGCACTTTCCTTCACACATGGTAAAAGAGCTGTGAACAATAGTACAGCTATTTTCTCATCAGTTTAAATGAATACTAAATATCAAATTTTATCTAAGTAGTAAAAATACGATTCCCCTAAAATACACTTTATAGTTCCTTTCAAATTATCCTAAATTAGTTGCTACAGTCTAAGAATAATGGAACAAAATGAACAATCCATTTATTAAGTACTCACTGAAACCTATGATGGAACAAATGATATTTTTAAGAATTATTAAAATAATAGAGCATTTCTGCTCTCATTAATGATTATTTAAAACACACACAATTTTGGCTTAAGTGTTCATTCAATAGATACAGCCTCGACGCCATGGTAACTGTAATCAGAACTTCTTTAAGAAGAAAACCATTTCCAAAGACAGAATGATCCACACCTACAGCTGCGGGCCACACATACAGGGGCCTCACCGTGGCAATTGGGCCATCCACGTGGTAATCCAGGCTGAAGACATCCCACCCCGTGTCTCCAGGAGAGACCTGAGGGCAAAAGAAACAATCAGGACTGAGCTGGGTGTGAACGACCGGGACCACTGGAGGAAAGAAAGGCCTAATCCAAGGAAGGCCTGTGACAATGCTCTCCTTAAAAGGTAGACCTTTGACACACAGCCTGGGAATAAATAAGCCCATCTCAATGCAAGCACGTTTGGCTCTGAGAACAAGGCATTCCCCTCTCTACCAGCCTGGTGTCCTCTGTGCTGGACCCCAGCAGGGCACATGACAGCGTACCACAAATACCCAGGACAAATGGCGTACTTCTCAACGAATACCATAAATGTGCTCAAAACTCACCACCACTTTCATGACAGATAAAACCCACTGCCTGAAAATGCGTTTCAAATCTCTAAAAGTCTGTATTTTAAGAAATCCAAACTGGGTGTGGCGGTGCACACCTGTAATCCCAGTTCTCGGGAGGCTGAACAGAAGGATTCTGAGTTCAAGGCCAGCATGGACTACACAGTGGGACATTTCTCAGAGAGGGAGGGAGGAGGGAGGAAAAGGGCAGGCCAGGAGGTTCCTCAGAATCCCTTAGCCCAGCTCAGCAAATGGCTCGTGTTATACCCGTGCCTGGTGAGAAGCTCTCTGTATCGTGTCGAGCCCATGTCCCACCACACTCACTCTGCAGCCCAACAAAGGTCCCGAGCCTGAGGAAGCTGAGCCCAGTAGCCCAGAGGCACCCCCTCTGTAGGAAAGTGCCTGGGTGCCTGGCAGGCCAGGTTCCAGGACCGAGCAGGCGTACCGAGGAGCCTCCTGCCTGACCCACCTACCTCCAGCAGCCGCACGTCCAGCCTGCGCAGGATCTCGGGGCTGTCAAACTGCGCGTTGGTGGCTCTGACAGCAGTTTCAAGAATCCCGGTCAGGTTATGCTGATACAGAGTCGTTGCTGGACGGACAAGTTCTGGTCTTAACAAATTTTTAAAAATTATTACTTGAACTTTTAATGAACTCTAGAAAAAATTAGAAATCAAATGATAAAAACTAAAAAGACAAATGGGACCAATACAATGATAAATGATCCACAGTATTAATTACTCATAGGGCCTACCAAATACTTTTAGGCATAAACATTTCTATAAAATCTCAAGCCAGCTGTGGATAGCTCAGCAGCTTAACTGTCTGTCTGGCAAGCACAAGGTCCTGAATTCGATCCCTGATTACCCCCCCCCCGCGCCCCCGCCCCACAAAAAAAAATCTCATGCCATAGGGCTATACTTCAAGGATTTGGGAGGCTGAGGCAGGAGAACTGCTGTGAGTTTCAAGGCTAGACTGAGTCTACATAGTGAGTTGGAGCCCAGCCTGACCTGTATAGTGAGACCCTGTCTCAAAAAATAAAAATAAATAAAAATTAAAATAAAACCTCCAAAATGTTAATTTTGAGTCAGCTTAAATTGAAAGTACTCAGACACACTACGCATGTTAGTCACGTTTTCAAACCTAAATCTGGTCTATAAATAGCACCAGTCACCATGATTTCCTGCAGAGGCCCAAGGAGAGGAGAGGTCTTCACCAACAGAACCGAGACACAGGCACCTCCATGTGAAGGACTGGCAGCAGCACCTCTGGGGCCCCACAGCTGAACGACAACCCCTAGCCCCATGTCTACACAAGTGCTACCAGTGCTGGCCTGAGACGACCAGAAAGCCAGGAGGAGGAGACTGCTGCTCTCACGGTAAACTGCGGAACAGGGCCATGAAGGCGACACGGCTCCCTTTGAAAGGTGGGAGCCATGACAAGGACTCCACCTCACATTGAGAAAACAACACCTGACCCATCCAATTGTAGCCAAGACACATGCGCAGCAAAGCCAGCAAGGCCTCGCACCCTCACATACTCCCCCTCAGGCAAGGCACTGCCATGCATCCCCATGCATACTAGTGTCCAGCCCGGCAGCCAGGCCTCCTTTACTCAGGGGGAAACGTTACTCAGTGGCCACACTATCACTCACAAGCTCATCCAGAGTGGGCAGGGGTCAGCTACTGCTGGTGAGCCTCTCACACTGCAGCTAGTACTCATGTGCCTGAGACCGGGCCCTGGGTGCCACCCCCTCCCCAGCCACCCCACAGCACCAGCACCCGCATACTCCTCAGCTCTGCCCAGATCTTTGGTCAGACTGGCATGGGGATACTTCTTCAGGCAGTCACTCAAGTGGGTATGTGCCAAAGACTGAGAAATAAGGCCTGAACAAGTGCTGGACTGGCACAGGTAGAACTTGAAGGACTCAGGCCCATGGCCCTCAGCCTCTGGGACACCAGAGGCAAGGTCTCAATTCTCAAGAACACTGCAGTGCAAAGCCCTGCCTCGCGTGAGCACATGGCCACCTCCCGTCGGCGTAGCAGAGCTGGCCTGCACTCAGCCCAGACCTTGTCTCTGGAGCGGGAGGACACCAAGAGAACCCAGCGGGGAGGGCCGTGGTCTTGTTCTGCTATAGAAAGCACCATTAGCTAAGAGGAGTGAAAAAAGTGCGACGTGCAGCACACATTTCTGGTTAGCCTCATGCTAGAGCCAAAGCTGATTGTGATCACTCCAGATTCTCGGAACTGTGCCACTGCCCACGCCACAACCCTCATAAGGACAACGACACAGGGTGTCTTGTGGACAAAGCACAGCACAAGGCAAGCGCCCGCTGGAGATCACAGTAAAACAAAAGGACCTCAACTTGTGAAAAGATCACCATTTTACCTCTGCAGATTTTGCTTTACAAACACAGTAAGAATTCAACTCATTCCCTTCTGATGCCATAGATTCTTTTAGCAGAACCAGTCAAAACTTTTTATGCTAAAAATAGCATATATTTTGTAAAAATCAAAACCCTCGCAGTTCTTACTTCAGCAAATCCATCAAGTGCCTGATAAAGTCTCCCTGACCGAGAAGCAAGTACCGCCTCATGGCCTGCATGTGGTCCAGCAGGCTGTACTTCTTACTGAGAACATCCAGTAGGTATTTGCTGGTCTCAAAATAAGCAGCATCAATTTTCCCTTGAAATGCATTTTCTAAATCTGTGAATAAATCCGCAGCTGTAAAGAACAAAGGGGAAAGCACACATACATATGTAATACCCAGCACAGGGAAGCAGGCACAGACAGCAGCCCACCCCACCCACCGTGTCCGCAGCAGACCCCGCCCGACCAGCACAGCTGTATGGTCGGCTGGCGGGAGTAGCGCAATCCCAAGACCCTGACCAGCACACTGATACACGGGAAACTGGTACTAGGCTGCTCCTGATTCCAAAGATCCCTGTCATACAGGGACCAGTCTGAGTCTCACTAGCACTCAGTCACCCCCTTGTCAAAACCTGTCCCAAGACCAACCCCACCCATGTGTGAGCTCCAGAGCCAGCCCAGCACCCTACAATGAACTCCAGGCCGTCGCTGGAGACTGTCCAGACAGCAGAACCAGCCAACACAGAAGCCTGGTTCCAAGGAGAAACAGCAAAAGTGTTTCCATAGCTTTCTACTAAAATGAGACAATACGGAGACTACAGATATAATAGAGCTTTTATAATGCTAATTTACATCTGTGCAGCTCAAATCATCTATAAAACATATCTGAAACATTATATTTCACTTAAGAGCACATTAACACTTGAGCAGAAAGCAATCCCAATGCCGGGGCACAATCTAAAATGCAGAAAGGTGGTACTCGCTCAAGGTTACTCTGGAATGCCAGAGGCAAAGCTGTGGTTCTAACCTGAACCTCCTTCCACTGAACCTCCTGCACTAACCAATGTGAAGGGACCAGGACGCTGGAGGATTCTCTGTCCTCCAGATGAGGCCAGTTGAGGTACCCAGCCAGCTTTAGTACTGCTGCCACTCCCAGGTCCCCCGAAGACCGCACACACATGGGGCCTGTGACCAGCATGAGTGAGGCCCTCCCGGGCTCACTGTGGTCCTCTTTCCAGGGCCCTGGGCTTCATCCCTGTTGAGCAGCAAGGCTGTAAGAATGTAATACCCCCTTCCATGTATTTTCATTGGAGGCATTACACTTTGTGAATCCAATGAAGTATAAATAGTTTCAGCCCGGAGCAGACTCTCACGCTCTACCCCTGGCTTCAGCATCCCTCCAAAGTAGCCCCTTGCATTTCCCTCTGGGTTCTTGGTTACTACTTTTAAATCCTCAAAAGTTTTGCACAGACAAATACTCATCTGACATCTTCCAGTGCTTTGTTTTATTAGTAGTCTTGGGAGGTTGACACCTTTATCTTCCCACTACACTACAAAGAGAGCAGCAGAAACCTCATTGTCCATAGAAAATGGCCATAGTAGAGAACCCAAGGAGCTATGAGAGTCACCACCAACAAAAAAAGTAACTGAGATGCAGCAGTAGGGGACCAGCAGCCACAGCAGCAGGAGTAGAGTACAACAGTGACCCAGTAACAGCAGCAGCAGTAACAACATCACAGTACTCCACTAGCAGAGTAACGCAGCAGGACTACTAACAGCATGAGCAGCAGGAGTGACAACAGCAATAGCAGAGTAACAGCAGTACAATGGCAACAGCAGGAGTAATAACAGTGTGGAGTGATAACAGAGTGGTAGCAACAGAGTAATAACATCAGTAGTAACAGCAGCAGAGCAGCAATGGCAGTAGAGGAGTAATAACTCTAATGTAGTAACAGCAGTAGCAGGGAGAGGAACAGGGTAATAACAGCAACAGAACACTAACAATGAAGAGTACCAACAGCATCAGAGAACAGCTGAGTAGTAACAGCATCAGTAGAAATGGTACAGTAACAGCAGCAGAGCAGTGACGGCAGTAGAACAGTAGGACAGCAGCAGAACGGAACAGCAGAGTAATGACAACAGGAGAAAAAGCCAGCAGTAGTACCAGCATATAGCAATAACAGAAACAATGGTAACTGCAGAAGAATAAGAGCAAAGGAATAACGGTAGGAGAAAACCCTAGTGAAACAGTAACAGCACAAAGCAGTAAGAGCAGCACAGTGCTGACGGCACAGGAGTAAAAACAGTGCTGCGGTAACAACAACAGAGCAATAAGGCAGTAGCAGCAGCACAGTGGTAACCCAAGCATGTACAATAGCAGTAGTCAAAACTCAGTGGGAGCAGCAGCTTCCACCCAGCCCCTGAGAAACATCTCCCTCAGACACCACCCCCATTCCTCCCCTCTGGGGCACATTGACTAATGGTCAACTTGAAACTTCCAGGTGACCGGTGTGTTACCACTGTGTGGTACTGGCTGTGGAAGGCCCACCAGGGGACTGCTACCAGCAGCCTAAAAGGAGATCCAGAGGGGAAGATAGTGTGCTACTGATTCTCCTGGAGAAGTCTGTCACCCTGGCTTTCCTGATGTAGACTCAGCTGTTCTCCAGGACCTTGCTGTCACTGAGGATGGCTGTGGTTTTCTTTGGGGGAGCCCTGGTCCTTACCTTGAGCATCACTTCCTCGCTCCAGTGTACATCCCTCAGCCTGCTGGCACAGGTCCTTCATCCTGCTGGTCAAGATTTTCTTCCACCACTGACCCTTGGGCCTTCCCAGTGCAGATCCTGATACAGACTTGCATGAGACATTGTCCAGGGCTCTAGGCCACCAGCTGGACTTGTGGGGGACACTGCCATGGCTCTAAGTCTTCAGCTGACCTTGTGCAGTGTTGTCAGCATGGTTTGCAAGGGAAAACAATATAATACAGGACACTTAATTTATAAGATTATCTTCCAAAGTCACCCAAAGAGTCATATACAAAGGGAGTGCAGAAAGCCTGTCGATAATAAACAATCAAAGACTCCAGCTGAGGGCCTAAATACCATGACAATGTCCTGCCTGAGTCCAACTGACGACCTAGAGCCCATAACAATGCCTCCCATGAGTCCAACTGGAGACCAAGAGCCCAGGACAATGTCTCATGCAGGCCTGTTTCAAGGGTCTGCACTGGGAAGGCCCAAAGGTCAGCAGTGGAAGCAAGAAAGTCTGTGCCAGAGGGATGAAGGACCTGCGCCAGCAGGCTGAGGGATCTGCACTGGAGCCAGGAAGCAATGCCCAAGGTAAGGACCCAGGCTCCCCCAAAGTGGACCCCAGCCATCCTCAGCTACAACAAGGTCCTGAACTCCCTGCCAATAACAGCCAAGTTCATCAGGAAGGCCAGCATGACAAGGTCCTCCAGGAAAACCAACAGTTCTCAACAGCACAAACAGCTCCTCTTCTCCTCCAGTTCTGCCATCAATAATCCTCAGGTGGGCAACCCACACCTGGCACCATGCAGGCTCAGCTTAGCTGGGTGCTACAAGCTGACCAGCACTTGTCAATCTAACCCCTGCAGGAGGACACTGCTGTGGGATCCAGGCCTTCAGCTGGGCTCTTTGGGTCTCCAGTACATGGACAGATTGCCTGTATGCTTCTGCATTTGGCTCTCTGGGTGACTATTATAAAACAATCCTATAAATGATGTGTCTCTTATTAAGTGTACTCCCTGTAATCCTGGCTACAGCATATTCTCCACACAGCACAAATGCTCTGCTGGCTCTGCCTCCTCCCCACTTTTTAACACGGGTATCTCCCCTCAAAGCTGTTCTTGGATCCCATCTCCTTCTTCAGGAGCAAACCCAGAGGCAGCAGAAAAGTCTGCACATAAGTGCAATGGACAAGAGGCCACAGCAATCCACAATTCCAGGGGCACAGCCCTGACTGGGGGACTCTCTCTGAACATCACTCCCAATACAATGTCTCATGCAAAGTGAACTCTTTGAATGCATCAATATGGAAACATAGGGCTGGAAAGATAGCTCAGGGGACTAAGCGCCTATCTAGGCAAATGCAGGGACCAGGGTTCAATCCCTGGTACATGCCGCACTGGCCCTGCCCCGAGGCCCACTGATCCGGCCACTGAATCTGGGCATGCTGGTGCACCCGTGTAATCCCAGCACCGGGGAGGCTAGAAACGGGAGGATTGCTACAGAGTCTAAGCTGCATAATGAGACCCTGTACCAAATACATAAGTAATAATAAAAAAAAAAAGATGGAAAAAATAAACAGCAAATATAGCCAAGACTTGAAAGCCAGATGAGTAAGTTAGCCAGACAAAATATGGAGAGACCACTGAAGCTGGGCCAGGCAGCAAGGGGAAACGGGTGAAAGGGCCAGAAGGGGAAGGAGGAACCACAGCGTTACAATGCAGGTGGACTTCAACCAACTCTCACACAATAAGCGCTCCTAAATCTCAGCTTTCCACATGAGTCCCGAGTCCCAAAGTGTGGCTGCCACCAGCAACATTTACTCATTTCTTATTCTGGAACACGCCACTTCGCAACTTAAAAAAATAGTACCACAAGCCACTAAGCAGGATAGAATAGCCGTATCCATTCCCATACCTACTCTGTGCCAAGGGCATTACACAGCCATAGGGTAAAGGACACTGTGTCTGACAGTATCCTAATGATTCAGATGAACTATATTTTAAACTACATATGTGTGAATGTGTGTGTCTATGACATCACCACCACTATCAGTAGCATCATCACACTATCACTGCAACCATCATTCCAATCACATTACCATCCCCAAATCACCACCATCCCCATGGCCGCCATCATCACCATCCCCTGCATTCTGTCATCCCCACCTACCACATACCATCTTGGGGTGACTCTGCAGACTTGGTCACAGCTATCATCTTTGTAGTGGGCGTCTGGTCATGACAAACTTGATGCAAGAAATTTATTGATTTTCCTATCAAAAGGACCTGAAATGAAAAACATCCTACAATTATCTTACATAAAGTTCAAATGATCATCGCATACTACAAATATGCTACAAATGTTCTGAATCAGTTACATATTAAAAGCTATACAACCAGGGCATCAGATCTAGTATAAAATGAAAGCTCAAACTCAAGCGTACATTAGCAAATGTGTCAGCAGGCTGATGCATCCAGGTAATGCACACGTCACCTCCAACAAACAACCCTAGAATGCAACAAATCTGACTGAAAACTGGCTTTGTCACATAACCCGAACAGAGCAACGCAGCATCAGAGTTGCAAATGTCTCTTCTCACCCTACCTTTCTAGATTGATCCATTGTCATAAAGGAAGGAATCATGGATTTCCTCAAAGTATACTTGTCATGCCACAGTCGATCAGTTTTAACAGTTGGATCTGATGCTACGAAAAACTGAAAACACAAGTGCATCAGTAATAGGAAACAGCATGAGCTACTGGCTAAGCACCAGCCAAGACTACATTACTCTAGGAAGTTAAGCATACTGGACAGACATCTAAGTTGAGTTATATTTCCTAGACTTTTAAGACCAAATTATAACAAAACTAAACTATGTTTTCTTTTCTCGGTGCCTAGGAGGCTCAATTCAGCCTCTGCCAAGCAGGCATGAGGTCGCACGGCTGAGGGCTTCCCTTGGGTCCCATCACCCACCCTACACTCGGCTATGACTCTCTCGGGCCTGCCTGCCCCCGCTGTCTACTCCACAGAGCTCCAGTGCAGGGCACAGAGAGGGGCCCAGGCCCCATTTTCTGCTCACAAGCAGCCCCAGACCCTACTAGCACCTAGAGAACCTAGGTGGCACACACACTGACAGCGGGCAGCAGCAGCCAGCCCTCTGAGGCTCTCTTGGGGACCCCTTGAATCAAGAACCTGCTCCGGAGCGAGCTGCAGCACCCTCTTCCCTTCCCAGCACCAACCATCAGCACCAGGAAGGCCGCTCCCTGGTGGGGAGGAAAGCGGACTACTGCTGCTCCAGGTTCTCTGCCTCTCCAACACTCAGGCCTTATGCCTGTCCTGCCATGACCATCAACGTGCACCTACAAGCAGAACTGCGGAGAGGCCACTTTAAGCTGGACAGACACACGAAGCTGCCTTTCTGCACTCACATGCAAACATAGGCAGCAACAACCCTGAGCCCGAAACCTCGCCAGATTCAAGTTCTACCAGCCCCAGGTGCGATCAGCCACCATGCATTGTCACTGTCTAGACTACAAATGAAGCTGTGCACAGTGTCATACCTCCGCTACCCTTGCTCTTTTTCTTATGAATCTTTGTGCCTTTGACCCATCTGTCTATTGATTTTGTCATTTTTTCTTGAACTACACAGATTCTCTATACATTAGGGACAGTGACCGCTTATATATCATCACAAATTTAACTTTGCTAGGCTAATTATTAGCCATTGCTTACCCTACATTCTGTGCTTTTATTTGTTCTGCCCCAGGATAGTGGGGCATAAGCATAAACATCTGCGTTCCTTCCTAGCTTCTGGCCTTGCTGGACAACGGCCCCATTTCTGCGCTGCAGAAATGCTCTCACTGCATTTCAGCAATGTGTCCACCACATCCTGCTGTCATACTCAGGGTGCTGCTGCAGCCCTGCAGGCCTCTGCTCCTGCGAGACTCACTCTTACATGCTGGACAGCCCCACTCCTTCAGCATGCATGCTCGCAGAAAGGCACGGGAGTCCCCACAAGCCCTGTCTTCACCTTCCACCTGGGACCCCTGTCATGGTGAGGTACACCACTTTGAGCCCTGTCACATCCTCACACCACCTCCTCTTCCAGCAACAGGGAGCTCTACAGCTGCTCCGAGGTCTCCATCTGGACAGCCAGGGCTCTTCCTCACTTCCTGGTACTCAGGGCTCCAGCTCATCTCATCTCATTGCCAGGATCAGCCCCGCACCAGGCATACAGGCCTCCTCTAAGGGAGACATGGCCGTGGGACCCCAACACCTGCATTCAGGACCAGAAGCCGGAGCAGAATGGACCACAGCTTTACCCCATCCCCTGGACCACAGAGTTCACCTAAGTGAAAGCCTGCCACAAGTGATTGTGACCTCAGATCAGCAGTAGGGGTGACACCCACCTGACCAGATGTGGCCACACCACAAGATGGCTCAAAGAATGTTTAAAGTATTTCAGCAATTACAAAGTAATACAGAATACTGATTTCCTGGCAAAACATAAGTGACCAAAACTAAACCCAGAAGAAAAAAAAAAGAGGTCCCCACAGAGCAATTTCCTTATAATATCTCTAAAATATAAAACACTGGCACTGAGGTACAGGGCCTGCCTAACTTGTTTTTTGAAAGATACCATTCTTAAGCAGTTCAACACATTCAAGGCTGCAGGGCCAGCCAAATAGCTCAGCAGATTAAAGCACCTGCAAGCAGGCACAGGGGTCTGGGGTTCCTCCCTCAGCCTGTTGCCTGGGCGTGGCAGTATGCCAGTCTGTAATCTCAGCTCTTGAGAGGCTGTAAACAGGCAGATCACTATAAGTCAGATCTAGTAGTGAAACCCTGAACACCCTATAAATTCTGCCCTAAAAAAATATAAATCAATCAATCAATCAATCAATCATATTCAAGGCTGCAGAAAAGTATGCAAAATGCCCCCATTTGCTTTATGAAATCAGGACAACACTAGCCCTCCGGATAAGAAAATGTCAAAAATTATTATAGCAGTTTCATTTCTGAACACAGAGAAATAAATTCTGCAGAAAATTATACTCGTCTTCCTGGAACAGAATATTCTTGATCAGTGACCAACATAATAAATTATAAAATATTAGTCATTAAAAATACAGTATTCTATAAGCCCTCACAGTTCCAGAGGTCCTAAGAAAGAGCAGATATGTCACACATGCACAAACAAGGGCTGACACTACTCCAGAGAGCCAGAAGTCATTGACTCTTGATACAGAAGAATACTATTTAATGGTAAAAAATAATATTCATTATTCATTTCCAGGAGAAAATAAGAAATAGGATACACAAGGCACACATAATTAAAAGTGGGCATACACATAAACATTATCTGTCCATGATAAGATTCCTGGTGAATACTTTTCTCCAGTATATATTTATATAACCAAAAGGTTTAAATTGTACGAACAGTTTCATATCAGAAAAAAATTATCGTTTAGAAAAAGAATTAGTAACCACAGCCAAATTTTTTAATAACATAATTTTTAAGGGCAATTAACTAACAATGTTTTTTCCTTCTTTCACAGAAATTTGCTAGGGTAAATATCTAGAGAAACAATCTGAATGAGGCATAGGTAGGTCTTCCATGTGAGCCCCAGAACAGCCAGGCAGCATCGAATCTGCACATGCTCTTTCCTTTGCAATGAGGCATGCAAATCAACGTCAGCGTTCTTACGAATGCAGGTGAGACTGCCACACATACGTTCAATTCAAATTTACCTTTACTATCAACTTCAATGAACAAAGCATTCATTGATCTACTTCAGACTTTTTAAATTTATATTACTTTTCTAATTTAAAACACATAACTGGGGCTGGGGAGATAGCTCCGCGGCACAAGTGCCTGCCTGACAAGTGCCTGCTTGACAAGTGCAAGGTCATGAGTTCGAACCCCAGTCCCACAAAAAAAAAAAAAAAACAAAAAAAGCAAACCATAATTAATGACTGCTTAGAGAGATAAACAATTCACTCTGAGGTTATCATTCACTTAAATTACCCCGAATAAAAACTAAAAGCCATCATAAATACTCTGGGAATGGTCTCTGAAGTTGAAGTTAGCCAATCACAGCACCAACTGCCTTGCAGTTGGCCATTTAACAGATTAGATTAATTGCATATAAATTGTATTTGTCTGTTATTCACTTAAATAGAAACTTCTGTTTTTCCAGACAACGTGCTGCTTCAGCCGACGGCTGGACTGGAGCTGGATGTCTTATCACTGTGAACAACAGGAAATTCAACTGAAACCATAAAAGCCCCTCTGGCGACCGGTCTTCCTGAAGGCAGTGGCTCCGGAGCGCCAGCAGACGGCAGTGAGCACGGAGCCCGGCCCCTCTAGAGCAGAGTTAATTCCATGAGAAACCCAGTGAGGAGGGAAAACCCAGGGAGGACAGAGCTGCCTTGGCTTTTTTTTTCACTGGTGCTTTTAACATTTTCAGCATTTCTGTTAACTTGGAGGGAGCCGAGGGAGAAACCACACCCGCAGCGGGCCTTGATTTTCATTCTCACTACCTGCAGCGCAGATGCCAGGCATCTAACTAGAAACAGACCACAGAGAGGATTTCTGAGCAAAGGATTTGTCTCTAGGAATCAGACGTGGATGGACAGCGCCAGAAGACTGACTGCAGGCCACCGCACAAGTCTCCCCAGAGTCCCCTGGGGACGTGATCAGGTTGGGACTCGGCCATGAAGGTCACGCAAGGGTGAGCTCCACAAGGACAGTGTCTCCCGGGGACAAGGTCTGCTGCCCTGGTTCCATTTGGCGGCACCAAATGTGTCACCTGTTTCCATGCCAGTGTGAGTGGAGTTGTCCCCCTAATCTCCATGTGGCTGCTCACTGTCAGTGTGTAGAAACATCACTGGCTTCAGCAACTGATTTTGAATGCTGCTCTCTGGTGAGCAAGTTTATTGGACAAAGGTGTCTCCCTTTGCCTTCCCAGATCTACACAGTATACTGATAGGTTCTGGCCCGAGCATAAATTGCTAAAATCATTATGGTCGTCATCTAAATGTCCGGTGCCCTTAAAACAAAGGCTGATGCTCCCAAGCCCACCTTCCCCTTCTTCTCCAACTCAGCCCAGGACATAATTTACTTCCACCCTTCCTGCCGCCTCAGGGAGGACCCCCAATCAGCTCCCTCAGGTATAGCTAAACATCCCCTTCAAACTCCACCTCTGGCAAAAGGCCATAAAAGCCTCAGCCTCCCTTTGTCTAATCAAGAGAGACATACTTCCTCAACCTTCTCCCCACTCTCTCCCGTGTCCTCAAAGAGAATAAGGCCCCTTTCCCTTCTTCCTTCTGCCCGTTTCTCTGCTGCGCCATTCACCTGAAACATCTATCATATGGTGCCTTAGTGACTTGGATAGAAAAACAACATGTGAGGCTCCTGGGGGCCAAACCCCAGCCTTGAGCTCCCCTGCCTCTCGGCCGAGCTTCTCTTCTTCGGGATCTGCCTCTTGCCATTTGCCAGTACTTACATGCAACCTCCCATCTAACAGGTAGGCTGAGCTCTTCGGCTTCCGGTTCTCTCCTCCAGAGGTGTGCTTTGGCTTTGCCTCATTTGACCTTGGGTTATGTACCCCTTCCTTAATGTCTACACTCCTGTCTTCTTTGGAAATTCACAGGGCCCTGTGTCTGGAAGCCCACTCATAAACCCATCTCTGCTACTAGGGACCCCCCTTGGCCCACAGCGACGAGTTGAGGGACTACGGTTTGGGGACTTTGCTTTTGCTCTTCTTAGCTTTGAGAGCTGGCAACGACTGCTCTGTGGGCTTAGAGAGTTGCTCGGCCTTAACTGGGTCACTCAGGGGAGCTCCTCTCTCTTCACTTTGCCTCGCTTTGCCTCACTTTGCCTCAGGTGTACACCCTTCATTCCGAACATTCCTCTGCCATCGCTCAGCTCCCTCGGCCTCCAGGAGGCTATGAAACTTCAGCGATTAATCTTCTGCTGTCTGACAGTTTGGCCACAATATAAAATCCAGAGGCCTATACAAGAAACTTCTGATCTACTGATCCTCCCAAGTTTAAAAAACTTCTGTCACTGTACTTCTATAACTTCTAAAACTTCTATAACGGCAAATGGCAAAATATCCTCTATATCCAGGCTTTTTCTCTTCGAGGATGCGTCCCTCCCTCAACAGTACAGAGGGGCTCAGATACTCTCGTCCCAGCCTCTCCCTCCGCCTCCTTAGAGACTCCAAAAAGACACTCTGCCACTCGTTGTCCCCTCTCCCAAGTTCCCAGCTACAATCTGTCTATAGTTTCCAGAGCTCTTTGCTCCCCATCTCCATTTCAGTTCCTTGGCCTCCTCCACTGAAGTTTGCAGAGCTCCCAGCCTCCCGTCTCCATCTCACTCTCTCCACAGTCATTAAAACCAGAGACAACTCCCCCCAACGCAGGTGCGCTCCTCCAGGAACCTCCATCCTCCAAGCACTTCCGCTGCCACAGATTCCCCTTCTGCTTCAGATTCCCCTCTCATGCTTTCCTCACACTCCTCGCTGAAGTCTTTTTCCTTCAGGTTTAACACTTCCTTTTCCCCAATAGCGTTTGCTCCTCCCTCTGCTATCCATCAAGATGAAGACAAGACAACAGCCCACCAAGCAAAGGAGCACACTGCCCTTTCCAGCCCATCCTGCTGCTCACCTTCGGCCATGTGTACAAGTCCAAGACTTGAACCTCTCAGTGCTGCTGCGCCTAACCCTTACACTCTGCTGTTGGCTTGCTTCCAAATCCATGAGTAAGAAGTTTTTACCTTTTCCAAATTCTTTTAAGAGATCTCTGTTAACTGACCTACAAAAATTATGACTAATCTCTCACAATTACAAACCTAAAAAGGTCATCATAAGTTAACCTGGCCAAAAATATATTTGAGTGCACTCTCATTTTACAAAGATATCCGTGTGTCCTTGTTTGTTTTTATGTCATTCTGTAAATAGCTGTTCCATTTATTTGAGCTCTAAAATACAAACTTAAAAAATATGCTTTCTCCTGAGTCACCAGTTGGCCTGATATAAAAATTAATGTATAGCTAAGTAAAAATCATTAAAATGGGAAGAGATTATTAAACAGGATTCTTCAC
>PVKN010004424.1:0-19471 GCA_004027915.1 Capromys pilorides
TTTTTTTCTCCTCCAGGAGTTGAGTGCCTGGATTGCTGATCACTCTGACCATGATTTTGAGGAACATATTTTTTATGTCAGTGCCATTTTGGAGTCTAATGTGACTGCCACCTCTGTTTTGGAACTTGGTGTGGCCACCATCTCCATTTCGGAACATAGGGCTCTGTAGCTTTTTGTTCAAAGCAAAGTCTCTCACTTTTGTGATTTTGAGACTGCAAAGGACAAGAACCTGACACTTCCTATGATGTTATCAGGACATTTTTTTCTCATGTTTCTCCTGGGCAATGGACATCTCACCTCTACCTTTGTAGTCCTCAGCCTTCATTGTTGTTTTTTGACAGTTTTTTTTTTTTTCCACACTCATAACATTTTCAATCCTCTTGCTGGGCTCTTTGTTTTTGACTCTCAATATATATCTAATTAAAAGTCCACAACAATAGCCATGTCATTGTCTCAACATTTGACTGCCTTGAGATTTTTCCTTTTTTATAAGATTAACCAGTCTACTACACTTAATCTCAGTCTCAGGCAAAGTCTCTGGACATGAGAAAAATGTACACAAACTTTTTTGCCAAGCCATAACACAAATTATCCATAGTCCAACACCCAGTGCAGTCCTTTTTTTCAGCAGAAACCTCCCTAGCCTGGTCTTTATAGGCAAGATTTTTATCAGCATTTTGGTCCTTTGATGTCCTACCAAAATCTCCCATACAGAAAATCTGAAGGCATTTCATCTTTTTGCTAGTAGGTGACACCTCTAAACCTTTCCTATCTCTTTCCATAAGCCATTTCCAAAAACTCATGATCCACATTGTCAGGTATAGTAACAACCACACTCCTGGTACCAAATTTAGTCTCGGTTACATTTTACTCGTTGCTAGGACAAATACTTAACACTCAAAATGAAGAAAGGAAATGTTTATTTAGCTCACAGTTAATTGAGATTTTAGTCTATATTTTGCTGGTTCCAAGGCAAATGGCAGCAGTTTATGGCAGCAGAAAACAACAAAGAGCAGCCGCTGTGGCATCTATCAAGTCTCTTTCTCTTTTACATTGACTGTGAAGACCAGAGCTCTACTGCAAAGATCAGAGATCCTCAAAAGTGATGTGGCCGTGTCAATCAAGCTCCTCTACAGTTGTGGTGCTAGGAAGCTTGGAACGCCTCCAAGGAAGTAGAACACACAGAAGCCTTTTCAATACCCTTATATACCCTTTTTGCGTTGAGTCATTCCAGTGTGGGCCCTCCCCTCTATAGGAAGTGTCCCCCATGACCCAGGACATAAAATGGCCAAGAGGATTCAGCCAACCTACCAACATCTCAAGTTGACACAATACATCAACCGCACCAGTGCCCTTGTGAGGACTGCACCTCCTGATGGATTGCTTGCCAGAGAAGGAAGAAAAATACAGCCTTCCAGATCACGCCAACACCAAGAACAAGGATCACTCACTGTAGCAGGATGAGCAGAGGTGGACAGGAGAGACCCAAGGAAGTGTAGCCTGTGGGCCAGGTGTTGACTTCAGAGCTAATGAAGAGTGGGCCTTGCAGTTCACACATTATTCTCATTGTGCTTCCTGTTTCAGGTCCCAAGCAGCATGCTTTGGACCAGAAAAATAGCCAACCACTCTAGATGGAAGGATGGAGACATTCACAGCCTTCAAACAGATGTCTTCCAGGTCTTGGGGGCTTTGTTTCAGAGTTGCCCATGTATGTTGAAAGAGCAGGATCACACAAAATATGAATGCTCCTCTTCTGAGGCTAGGTGGGGAGGAGGACTGTCTCAGTTACTCTCTCTCATTGCTGGGACAAATACACAACATCCAAAATGAGGGAAAGGTTTGTTTGGTTCACAATCAGTGGGGGTTTCAGTCCATACTCAGCTGGCTCCAAGGCAGAGTGGCACATAGCAGAAAGCAGCCTTTCATGGTGATAGCAAACAGCATGAACAAAGTGAGGGGCAGCAGATCAGACACCTAGATACTCTTCTCCCCTCCCCCACTGTAATGCAAATTACCCACCCCACCCAAGGGCTAGGATGTAGCACTCAAAACTGCAATCCCAGCATTGGATCAAGAATCAATAACAAACTCCAGAAGCCAAGCCACCTGATGACTGCAGAGGCTTTTGGGGAGACACCTACACACAAACTGTAACAGGGACAAAACCACTCCCTCCCAGATATGTCTGAGGAGTCTCAGGAGTTTCAGGCAGCAGTGGTCTGGGGAGGCCATCTGTGTATCTGTTTGTTACTCATCTATGCTTTTGCATGGCAAAGAAGCAAAGCTTGCACTAAGTAGGTGACAGTGCCAACCTCAGTGGGCCAGGGCTCCCCTGATTACCAGAACTGAGTTGAGCATTATCGGGAAACTAATGGGGTTCAGGCTAAGCAAATGTCACCAGCTTTGAGTTTCCTTTGCACTGCAATCTGCTCCCTTCTCCATGCCCTGGCAAGGGGGCATCACAGCTTGTTCAGCTTCCTACCCAACACCCTAAGTAAGAGTGGGTACAAGAATGTGAAATCCAAGCTAAAGCACTAGGTGTTTCCATCTCACTCCTGATAGAAGATCAGACAGGGGACCAGTTGAGGGCCAATCAGAAGGTACAACAGCCCCAGCCCACATTTCTGTCCCCCATGCAGACAACAAAGACCTTGGAATTGTGGACACTGCAGCCTGGGGCCAGGCACAGTCCACTGGAGGCCTCCAAGGGACACCAGCCTTTTAGCCACAAGGAGACTTGCAGAGGGCTCGGGGTTTCCAGGGGTCCCATCTGCACCTATGGCTGCCATAGACCATGAAGACAGTGGAGGGGAGAGGATACTGTTCTTGGTGCCTTCTTAACTGTGTCTGTGCCCTCCATATCCCATTCTTGAACCTTTGGGTTTCTGCCGGCTGAGATGGTAACACACACCTGTCACACCCGGCTCTGGGTCGCCATGCCACTGACCCAAGGTGGACTTGTGGGGGTCACAATGTCAAACTCCATGTGGAAAAGATGAGGGTAAGGGTCATCTGTTCCCTGTGTGCTGGTCTGAGACATCCACTTTGAACAATAAGGCTGAGTGAAAAGTAGGGACACCTCAAGGACAGCGAGACCTGGTGCATGAGGGCACTGGTGGGGAGGGAGCACCCTGACACCACTTGCCTGTACCCTCCCCTCTGACAGTGCCTTCCTCAGTCAAACCTCCAGATCAGACTGGGCTGAGTTAATATCTCCAGTATCTAAAAGTCACCAGTCACAATCAGCTTGTTGCTTGAGAAATCTTTCCCCAAGAGAGCCAGCTTCTTAAAGTGTGATGCATAAATCCCACAGGGTGAACTTGAACCCTTCCAGTTCTTCCAGGGACAGTAACACCTGTGCAGCATCACCTGGGAACCTGTTCCCAGGGAAGGGACTTGAGGACCAGGCCCTCTATGTGGCCTCTCCTGTTCCCTCTCCACCATGGGCTGTGGCTGGGCAAATAGGTAGGATCTTGTCTCATGACTGTTTTCTTGGTAATAAGCCATGCTGTATCTAGGTTTTTCTCAATTGTTTCTCCCAAATTCCTGAGAAAACAATGCCACAGTGGAGCCTAAAAATCGAAGCTAAAATAATCAGGGGCGATTCAGGAGCTGGTGTGATTCTTGCTCCCTGAATTCCAGGAAAGCTGGGCTCTGCGGCAGCCCTGCGCAGAGCAGGCACCTGGCAACTGGCCCAGCACACAATGAATGAGAGCACAGCCAGGTCCCCTGCTCCCCAGTGAGGGGACAATGGAGCCAGCAATCACCCAGGCTCCATGCCACAGAGCCACACCAGTACCCAGGTGCCAGCTCCTTTCTCCAAGACATAGGCTTAAAATAGGGCCAGTAGGAGGGTGAAGTGGAGGCCAAGTGTGTCAGATCTTCCAAGTGGGCCAATGTGGTGGCACTGCATGGTACAGCATCCTGGCATGGCAGGGGAAGCCTGCAGCCATGGATGTTGGGAGGGATGTGCGCCCAGCCAGGTGCCCCGGCCTCAGTCCCCGCTGCCCCAAGCAGTCACCTCACTGGCCCAGGCTGGACCCCGTTTCCCCTGAGCAACATGTGGATGGTTCCATCTCCAGGATCCAGGGCAGTAAGAATGGCAGGCTCACCCGAGATCACTGCAGAACAGCTGGCCATGGGAGGAGGCTGAGCCAGGATGGGCCCTGGGGCTGACGTCTCCCTGTGACTCCTGCCCTGGCTGCTAATGTGGACAGAAACACACTCTCCTGGGCCATACCAAAGCCACAGGATGCAGGCCACCACTGCCTGGGCATGCGAGGTACTGCACTCATGTTTCCTTTATTCCTTGCCCTGGAGACTCCCAAGGTACATGCTTGGGCGCTGCCCACCAGGCAGAATACGAAGCCACAGATCAGAGGGGTTGTGGGGGACATGGACCACAGGGGTTAGAGAGCCCCAGATTCCCAAAGCACTGCCCTCCATTGGCCCCGCCTCTCTAAGCTGAGCTTACTATTGGAGTCTCCCTACCTCTGTGGATCTGAGAACACAGGAGGCCAAGCTGGGGCCTGGGGTCTGGGATCCTGGACTGTTACAGGCTTGAGTCACAGGCAGCTGGCCCACCAGAGCAGGGATGGGCATGCCCTGCATTATTGTACCTCCAGGCCCCGAGCAGTGCTCCGCATAATGCTGGCACTTGGCAGACAGCTCTTGATTGATTGTGTGGCATCGGTCAGCTTTCCTGTTGCTGGGACCAAATACCTGACACTCATAATTTAAAGTGAAAATGGTTTATTCAGCTCATGGTTTGAGAAGTTTTTGCCCATGGTCTGTGGCTCCAAGTTAGAACCCTGGTAGAATGGTGTGGTAGAGCTAAGATGCTTAGTTTATGGCAAGGACAGCAGATTCCAGAGCAGACAGAACTCCAGGAGCACCCCCAAGTACACCCTGCAGTCCAGCAGTATGTTCAGCTGTGAATGTCAGCAGATTAATCCCCCCTTGAGCACGGGGCCTCCAGGACTCCTTGTCTGGACGTTCATGCAGTCAGGCTGCAGTCAGGACTCTGGAACATGCAGGTACCTGTGGACCACTCACCTCCTAGGACACAGAAGCAGGCAACAGAAGCCGATGTGTTCAGAGGTCCTGTGCCATAGATCAGCCACCTGGCCCTCAGCCAAGAAATCTCCTCCTGTCCATGGCCACACCTCCTGTGCTCTGGCACCTGCACTGCCTCAACACTCTCAGGATGAGAGTGTCCTGAGGGCAGAAGGATCCCAACATTCCTGTGCTATGTTTAAGCTTCACCTGCAGACCTAACACTGGGCCACCCCAGGGGGCAGAGCACTTGGGTTTGAAACCAACTTGCTCTTCCTCTTCCTCCTTGAGGCTTGGCTTTAAAAAGATCAATAAAATATGGGTCTGGTGTCTGTGAGGACAATACTGCTCCTGGGGCACCCCTAGTTCTCCCCCTGGCATTGCAGGGCCAAGCCAAAAATGGACACCAAGGTCTGCAGCTGAGGCAGAGAAGGATTCAGGGACAGCTGGTAGAATCCATGCAGGGATATGCAAGAGTCCTGTGGCCAGGTAGCCCTACAGAAGCTAGGGGGAGGATCCAGCTGAACAAGCTGCGGCTGCAGCTCCAGCCTCAGGCCCCGCTCCCAGAAGGACACGTGGATGAGGGAAGGAGACCGGGTATGGCAGGCACAGTGGGCCTGCAGCTGGGCAGCCTTCCTGCATTGGGTGGGGAGCCACAGAGTAACTGCAGAACCCCTCAGCTGCCCTGCTGAGTGGGTGAGGGCTGGCTGTCCTCAGAGACTGCAAGCATGTGGACTTGGCTGGCTGCAGCACCTTCCAGCCCACAGTGCCAGCACCAGGCTCACAGGCTCCAGCTCAGCTGTGCGAATGTGCAAAGGATGGTGACAACAGCGAGGTATTGCGAAGCAGTTAGGCACTCTTCCTTCTGATTTCAGACAAGGAGCTCCATGATTGATCAAGGTTTTGCAGCCTGAGAAAGATGCACAAAGATGTCAACAGAGTCAACTGTCAAAATATGTAGTTTAAAAAGAAAAAAGCAGACTATCAGGATTGTATATAGGAAATATTCTTAAAAATTAAGCACAAACTCCCAAGGTGAGCACAGGCCAGCAGAGTCTAGTACTCAACTTCACCTCCCTCATTCCTATGGCTGTATTTGAGCATCAGTTATTTTGTCCCAACTTCCTCTGTGAATCAACTTAACTCTTTGTCCTGGGCCTGGGATCCAATGCATGGCATCTCTCCTGCCACTTACTTACTACCCAAGGACCCTCCATGTCCTCTGGTGGAAGAGTAGGTCCTCTTTCTACTCCTGGGCACTGCCACTGCCTCCTGCCCATTCCTCAGGAACTGTGGTATTACCCAACATTCCAATTGTGGTTCAGCTTTGGAAATGTGGGAATTTCTCAAGATGCTTTGCTTTGCAAATTTGTTATATTGCAAAATACTTTATTGGGCCCATGGGTTCTATGCGATACTTCTTTGTTTATTTTAAAATTGTTCTCCTTAAGGCTTTCTTTTTCTCTACCCTCCCCAGTGTCTTTCCTGGGATCTCCTGGAAGGCCATCTTCTGACATCTGATCACGTGCTTTGATTCTCCAGGCAGTGAGAATTTCTCAGGAATGATGCCAATAAAGACAAAAGTGATTGTGAAAGCCATTTTTTGATGTGTTGATCTTAGTAGAGTGCAACTTAATAATACTGGGAGATGTATTTAAAATTAAAATGAAATGGTAAGTGTATCATGACTAGCTTGTAGAGAATATTCCATGAGTGTTTGCAGAATGTGGGGTTTTTCAAAATTCCAGATGCCTTAAAACTTTGGCCAGTTATCCCCTATGGCTTGTAATCTCCTGTGGCATTCATTCTGTGGACCATTGTGAACTTGCACTCCATGCGTGAGCCATCAACATGCTTGTCTGCTCAAACTCAGTGGTTAGGGTGCTTTGGCCCTCAGCAGCCAGGAAACAGCCCTGCTCCAATCAGATCCCCTTCACCCACCTCCGGGGTAGCAGGAGCACAGAAAATAGCAACACCCATGCAAAACTATAACAAAGATCTGTGAAATATGGCCCTCAAGAGGATCCATAATACCTCAGCCACAAAATTAAGTTACTATTTCTCTCCATAACCCAGCATTTCATATTTTCTTTGCCTAGCAACTCATTTATGATCTTACTCTTCATGAAGCATGACCATGGGGATTTCCCTTGCAGGATCTTATTTCCAAGGGAAAGAATTATAAACATCCCGAGGTGAAAAGATCTAGTTGTATTTTATGAATTTGCATAATGGTCCATTTCCAGAGCCTAGTGGGCTGATCCCCACGGCATCCACCAAGGGAAAAGTACCATTTGGAGTTGTTTTTGCAAGGTGCAATGCAAATCTCTCTTGCCCAGCAGCTACCAAATTATCTCTTTTCTATAGAAACTCATTTTTCTAATGCTCACTCCTTCTAAATCAAATCATTCTACACAATCCTCCAAATGAATCTGGATGCTACCATGAAATGAAACATTCCCAGGAACACTGAGATCCAGGCAGAAGGTGACTTACACGAAATCAAGGAGAGTAATTCATTGACTTCAAGGTTTACTTGTCTTAGAAATATTTTTTCCTCCTCCATCACTTCACATTTTCTCTTTGCCAGTACTTGATGGAACACATGCAGATGGGCCTTCTGAGGAAATAACCCACTTGGGCCACCGCTCTTTGAAAGGTCACAGCATTTGGAGTTATCTGCCGCCAAAACGAACAGCTTCCCTTTATTTTTCAAGTTGAAAAAGTTTATTTTTTCCCTGCTCATGAAACTAAAAAGTGCCCAGAGTCATTTAACTCAGGCTGACCAAACAGAAAAGGCACGTTTGAGCTGCAATTGCCCTGGAATGTCTGAATCTGGAGAGAGAATTATTTGGCACTTTCTTCTAGAAGTCAGGCTGTCAAGTGATAGATTTTGTCTCCAAACCTGAGCTGTGCTATTCTATCACAATTCGTGAGGCAAAGATCTGGGGGTAGAAGAGCCAGGATTTTCTCAGAATGGGCAGCTGTGGGGAGCAGCAATATGCTAGACAGCCCAGGTTGGGCCCCTCCCAGGGCATGTGATGTTACACTTCTCTCTGCAGGATCCCAGGAAGGCCCACTGGGCCAGTTACAGATGTACACAGCCTGATGTGATGCGCGTGAGGTCCGTGCAAAGGGTGGGCTGCCAGAGCTCCCCAGGCACACACCCCATTTTGGAGATCACTGGAGCCCATGATAGAAAATAGGACTGCACTATGACACAGCAGAGCATGTCCCTTCAGGGTACTGCAGTACCTTGAACACACATGTGTCACCAAAAATGTTGTCCACCAAGCCATGTGTGGTAGACAGAAGGCACAGTGGCCCTGTCCCTCAGGCCAAGCACCATCCCACATCAGCCATGCTCAGGCTGGCCAGGCAACACTGAGCACTATCGCCACCCACTGTTCATGGTCCCCATATCTGGAAGACACTATGTGCACCTGAAGCTGTGGAGCATCCTGCACCAGATCACACACAGCCGCTGCTTCTCCCACTCCAGGGACTCAGCACGCACTCCCGCTGCTCACCTGCTCTCTGCCTTGTCCCTCAAAGGCTTTCTGTCACTCTGGTATATAGCTCAGGGTGCCAGGGTCCCCACCTTGCTCTCACTGTCCAGGCACAGAACCACCTTGAGGAAAGCTTGCTAACATGGAGGACACTGGGCTGCTCTGAGGGCATCACAGGCCTAGAGCCCACTCTGTGCCCAGACCCTGCAGGAGCCCCATGCTTCCTCCTAGTGAAGGTGACTTTTCAGGGATCATCTGCCCCACTCTGTCAGTTTGGTCAGGACCACTGAAGCCTCTGAACCAAAGTGGTAGTGTCCAGTTGTCAAGTCTCCATCCCCTATCAGGTGGGGATAGGCTTGGGAAGGCTCAGATTCCAAATCTGTGGCTGCTCAGGCCCCTAATGTAAAACAACATGATGTTACCTGCACATACCCCCATCATATTAAACCATCTCCAGGTGACCTAGGGTGCCTCCTACACACAGAGCTAGGCACGCAGCTGTCACACTGTGCTGAGAAGGGAGCAATGACGGGGGAGGGGGGGGTACTGAATACTCAGTACGGCCCAAAGTGCTCAAAGCCGCCCTGCACGTGCACACAGGATGGGTCTGTAGGTGTGCTGCACGGTACACAGGTGACTGTGTGTTTAGGAGAAATCCCTGTGGATTGCATCTGAAAGTCTGAACTAGCAGCGGGGAGGACCAGGACTACTGGAGGCTTGAAGTCAACACAGAGACTCTAGAAGACCTTCTTCCCTCAGTTCTAGCGATGCCATCCTGTTGCGTCTATGACACTGTAGTTAAAACTGAGGATTCCCAAGCCAATCTACGCGCTGCACCAGGATTAAAAATACTGCAGGGTTGTGATTTGTCTTTTCATATCTTAATACATGCTCTGTGATGTATAGAGTCTTGGGTGTGTGCATGTGTGTCTGTGTGTGAGTGTGTGTGTATGTGTGTCTGTGTGCTAGGCATTGAACTCAGGGCCTTCACACTGAGCCATGTTCTCAATGTTTCTTGGTTTTGGTTTTTTGTTTTGTTTTGTTTTGTTTTTGTTTTTGTTTTTGTTTTTTAGGCAGGTCCTTGCTAAGTAACCCAGGCAAGACTCAAATTTTTTCTCCTCCTGCCTCAGCCTCTCAAGTGCTAGGATCACACACATGTGTCTCCATGCCAGGCTCTTATTACTATGTTTGAAGAATCATTTTCTCTTGCTGTCTCAGGGAGAGAGTGTCTAGCTACATGAGATCTATCTTGAGAGATCCATGTTTCTCCTGCATATATGCCAGTGCCCCAAGCTTGTGGTAAAATATGTGGGAAAGATACTGCAAGACAAAAGTATGCTGAATCCAGACTGCTATGCAGGTAAAAGAAGGGACAGCAGCACACTCTTGATGTATCCAGAAATGGCCAATGTATGCACCCTAGCATGAGGCATAGACACAGCTCAATACGGCTCCTGTCCCAGTTCTCACAGGGGCACTGGAAGGCGGCACTCTTGTTAGATCCACTGCACAGATGAGGAAACTGAGCCTCAGGAGGCCAGAAGTTTGCCTGAAGCCACAGAACCTAGTGCCGCGAGGTGAGACCCTGAGACTTCTGCTACCTTCTTCACCGCTTCCCTCCTCAGCACCCTGCAGAGCATCCAGGGTGAAGACACCTTCGCTCCCTGGAAGGAATGACATATCATCCATGATGGCTCTTCATAAAGAAAACAAAAGACATGTGCAGAACATAAAAGCAAGGAGCAAGCACCCGTTCATTACTAAATGCAGAATTTACCCATGAGATGAGAGTTGTGATACAACTTCCTGCTCTTATTCATCTTTACTACTCTTCTGATTCACTCACTGGTCTCCCACTGAGCCACAAATTTATTATTTGTTACTATAATTATGTAAGTTTTGGCTTGTACATTTTTGAAACTATGTTGTTATGAGATTTGGGTTGAGGATAAGTATATCTTACTAGAATACATATATTATTATTAAATAATAAATTCATCCCTAAATGTTTTACCTTAATACTAGCATCATCTCCAGCCCATGTTAGTATAATCACATGCTACTGTTTAGCACTCCTGGGGTTTATATTTCCAGCTCTTTATTTCCAACTTCTTTGCCATTTTATTTTGCATGGAAGGCTTGAGTTTGTGTTTTGCTTTGTAATAATCAGATACAAAAATCAGACACTTGTAATGATCAAATACAAAAATTCTTCCATTTGTAATTCAGATGAATGTTTCCATTGCAAGTGTTCTGACTTGCATTTCCCTGCCCTGCCTTCTCCAGTGTTTCTCTCCCATGTCTTGTCATGATGCATTGTTTCTTGATCTTGTCTGCAGTCAAGTCAGTCAGGGTCTGCTAACTTATTCTCTCCTCTGAGGATTTGAGGGGTGCTACTGTTCCACTGTGCTAGTTATCCCTAGATTTCCAGTTTGATACTTAAATTGATAAGTGTAGAGTTGGCCACTCTCTTGCTCTCCTCCTGGGTGACCTGAGATGCTGAAACACATCCCTTCTGATGCCTACCCTCTACCCGAGGGCTGCTGCTCTGTTGCATCTGCATTTTGACTGTGCTAACTCCAGTTCCCATACTTGTTGGCTCTCCCCAGTGGGATTCCTTTCCTGGGGGTTGGGTCTAAGCTTCTGCAGATCAGCTCCTCTTCTGTGAGGCTTTCTCTTCTTGGCAGCCCATGACCCACATGTGAATCCTTCCCTGCAGCAGGGAAGAGCATTCGCTTTTGCTAAAAACTGAGCTCTGTAACGGCCCTAGAGAGTTACTACAATTTCTGCGCTTAAGGTGCCCAGTTAGGCTGGCTGTGTGAGCTTGGGGTGCAGCTCTGCGTGCAAAGATTGAGTCTCAAGTTTTCATGGATGACTTCCTGTCTTCCCTCCCACACAAAGCAAAGAATTTTCTACAAAAGTCTCAAATTTTGTTTCTATTGAATGGAAGGGGCCACGATCACAGGCCCTCCTCAGAGCCCCACATCCCATCTCTCCAGCACAAGGCAACACCCTATCTTGGCCCATTAAGCCTCCTCCTGGGGCAACTGAAGATTCACTTTGACTTTTTTTGTCTAAAGTTAGTGAAGTGTCATGGTAGTTTTTATTCCTCTTATGAAACATATCATGCTCTTGTAATTTTCCCACCAAATACACACACACACACACACACACACACACACACACGCACACGCACACACGCACGCACTCCACATATACTACTATCACCTGGCCACCTCCCACCGATCCTTCTAGTTTATCTTCAGTTTCCTTCTTCAGCCTCCTCATTTCCCCAGGCAGCAGCAGAGCCCAGCCGCTGTACTTCCCCAATGGGAACATTTGCATTCGTTCCTACAACTGACTCTAAGATCCTGGGGTGAGGATTGGGATGGGGATTCAAGTCTTGTCCTGGTGACTCCCAGCAGCCTGACTGTCTGTGTGTCATGGTCTCCATGATCTGTACGCTCCACACACACTAAAAGTCACAGGGTAGGAGGGGGATGCTGCGTAGTCTGTGTGCTCTGTGAGTTGGAAGATGAGATTCCTGGGAAGGAAGAACACAGGAGCATGGGCCTTTGTCCCCTTCCCTGGGGACAGAGATGCAATAGTGTCAGTGTAACAGTGGACCAGGGTGCACCCTCCAGGTGAGACTGCCAGAAAGGACAGATTTCCCAAGGGGTCACACCCAGACATCCCTTGGTCAGCAGAAGGACAGCTTCAATGAACTACAGGGACCCCATTGTGGTGCCATTTGGGAAGCCCAGCAGAAACACAAGTCTTTTGATTATAAGAAATGGGTCCTGTAAGACTGGAGACAAGTGCCTGGGAGACTCAGCAGGGCCAACCACACAGAGCAACCTGGGCATCTGAGAGTCCTGGGAGAGGAGCCCGACCCCTTTGTGCTGTCATCAGAGACAATCTCACTATAATTCATTCCTTGATACCTATCAGAGAGAGAGCAGAGCTCCATGCACCCCACACTGGGGGTCTGAATATGGATGGTGCAGAGGTGTCCCTAGCAAGGCAGCAGGCATTGCTAAGAAACTGGTGGAAGAAATTTTTACCAGAAAGTAACTGAGGGCTCTGTCTCTGTCGGGCAGACAAACAAGGACCCTGCCACTCAGCAGCATACTTGGCACTTGGACCTTGAATGATGAAAGGCCAGCTTCAGTCAGGGAGTGCAGAGATGCTGTCTGGAGATACTGAGAGGAGGGAGAAACTTGACCAGAGCCAGGGAGCTACACCCCAACCCCACCCTTCTTCCTTCCAGTTTCTCTTGCTCATCGCTGGCTCTGACCAAGATGTATCTAAGCAGCCTTTGGTGAGAGGTAGGATCCAACCTTAGCTGAAACCCAAAGGATTCAAAGGCAGGGTCCTCCCAAGCAAGGCAGGAGCATAGGCAACTCAGAGAACCCAGGATGAAGAGAAACTTGGGAGAAGAGGGAAGATTCTCCTTCCTCAACCTCAAGGGAACCTCTGTGCCCCACAGCCCATGCTGGAGCCAACATAGGGACAGTAAAATGAAAGCTCCATGTGTGGACAGGAAACCAATAGCCTGACACCAAGGATGGTAAGTTATAGAGTCCTCTTGTGGCTTCTGGTTCCAGTCTGAGGTCAAGGGCCTTCAGCATGAGTCAGATGTGCTTCTGCACATCTGACCCCAGGGTAGTGCAGGGCATGATGTAGCAATGGATAGGTGCTGGAGAGACATAGCCAGCTGGGCACAAGGAGATGTGCTCTACCGATGTCCCACTATCCCCTTCACCTACTAACTGTACAAGGGACTTGAGGCAGAGGCCTAAAGCTTCCCTTCCCTGTTTAGCATCTCATCCTGGAGATGAGACCCATATTCAGGCCAGGGCACGGGCACATGGGTTTGCTCTTCAGGTAGCAGTGGTGTGGTCCTGTGTAGCCATCCTCAGAGGCCAGCATGAGACATGGCTCTCAGAGATTTGGTTCGTCAACCCAGCAATGTGAGCGATAGACCCAGCAAGCCTCCTGAACAACCCCGTATCTGATTTCTCCAGCAAAGGATATTCTGTTGGGAAATCTGGCTTGGGAATTCAGGGGCTAAATCAGGAAGTTGAATACTTCAGCAGACTTTCTCAGAGGTGCCAAAGAAATGTAATAGAGCTGAGGAACTGCAAATTTATTTTGTATCACTGTCCACAAAAGACGGTCCCAAGGAGCACAAAACAGAAGAAACTCCAGGGTTACAGAGCGGGCGTGAACCTCAGGACAGTCAGTGGGACTCACACGTGTCACTGGCATTAAATTAGCAAGTTCATTTCCATTGCAAATCAGGAGTCCACAGCACACACAGCCCAGGCCTCACCCTCTCTGCCCACCAGTGTCTGGGTGCCTTGCAGCTTGGGGCTACTACAGAGAAAGATGCTGCGATTGCTTATGATCAGTCTTTGCAAAAACGTGTGTTTTCATTTCTCTTAGGTAAACATACAGGTTCGAGATTCATCAGAAATGGATGAATTCTTCTAGAAGACAGGATTTAACTTTTTCAGGAAACCCCAGCTGCTCTCCTCAGAACCCCGGCCAACTCAAGCTAGGCTCGACCTTCTTCTCCATAGTCATTCACTATGTGCGCAGTGATCTCTCTGGGCAGGTTTAATTTTCACCTCCCTTAGATGCTAAGCAACTTCCTCGTGTGCTCCTTATTCTTCTGTCCTTAAGGCCTCTGGATAAAACCTCTGTCCAAGTCTTTGCACATTGGGTTATTTCCTCATTACTGGGTGTCAAGAGCTCTTTATATAGGAAGATATGTCTTTGTCTGGTCTTTGATTTGTGAATAGTCCCTCCCAGCCAATGTTTGCTTTTTCCTTCCATGAGAATGGCCCCGTCAGGTCAAAAGTTTTCATTTTTATTCAATCCAACTACTTATTTTTGGTTTTTTTTTTCTCTTTATGGATTTAGTTGTTGGCACAATTATAAAGCATCTTCTCTTATCTGGATCAAGTCTTGCTCCTTTTTTCTGCATGGATATTGAAAGCTTTTAATTGCACATTTAGGCTTAGGGTCCATTTTAGGGGAAGTATGTGTGTGTGTGTGTGTGTGTGTGTGTGTGTGTGTGTGTGTGTAACAGGAGATGAAGTCAAAATTCTATTTATCCTATGCATAAATCCCTATCATTTGAGCACCATGGGCTAGAAAGGCCGTGATTTCTCTGGGAAAATGCTCCTGCCTCTTTCCTGACAGTCATTGTCCCTGTGCCTAGTCCTTGACTCCACCCTGTTCCCTGATTTATCTCTTTGCCCCTGGTCTTAATTAATGGAACTTTATACCAAGTGTTTCAGTCACATAAAATTGTCATCCAACCTCATTCTTTATCTAGCTTGTCAGAGTCATTTTGGCTATTCTTATGTATTTTAAATTTTTACTTGAATTTGATAATCCGCTTATCAATCTTTCTCAAAAAGCCCTCTGAGAATTTCAGGGATCCCATGCCTCCGGTGGCTGACTTGGGGAGGTCACCCTAGTAGTGCTGAGTCTTCTGACTCAAGAGCGCACGGTCAGTCTCTGACTTCAGATGGTTCTGCTTACAGCTCCCCAACCTTACTACACTGAAGAGCCCTAGATGATGGGTACAAACTGCCTCAGACTGGAGATAGGCTCCTTCCCAGGCTGTCAACAGTAGTAGATCTGGGCTGGGGAGGTAGCTCCGTGGCACAAGTGCCTCCCTGGCAAGTGCAAGGTTGTGAGTTTGAACCCCGATCCTACAAAAAACAAAAAAACTGAATAGTAGTAGGACTAGCCCCTTCCCCCTTCCCTTTTCTCCCCTCCCCACTCCCCTTACAGGGGTACAGTGAACCTCACAGCCAGGAGGGTAAGTAGCATATGCCATGTGCTGTTTGCTCTGCCAATGCCGGACAGGTCAGGTGGACTCAGTGTGTTTCAACTCTATTTTCAGCTCACCATGGGTTCCTTAGGACACAACCCATTTAAGCTGCAGGCCTTTATACCCCATTCCCAGTGAACAGGAGCAAATACCATCAGGAAGGGGTACAACCCGCCTCCCCAGGTGGGCTTAAAACTTCCTGGGTAGAGTTTAGAAAATGTGTAAGATTCCCTGAAGGTGGATACAAAGCACTGAAAGGATAAGAATGAGAGGATTTTTGCTTTGTTTTCTAAACAAAAGCTACAGTGTGCCTTATTTAAAAATAAAAATAAAAATTTTTATAACCTGGGTTCAACATCAATGCTGGTGGATCAGAAGCAGGTTCAAGGCACTGAATTCCAGTCATCAAAATGAACCACCCAGAGCTCAGCATTCCCAGAAGAATGAAGCACTCCAGGAAGTGGGTAGCACTGGCTGTTGATCCAAGGCCTCCCAAAGGCCGGGCACCCAGGGTATCCAGGCTGAACAAAGGTCCCCAGAAGAGCGCCACTGCTGGGAAGTGACAGGTTTCCACCAGGACCTCAGCTTTTAGGGACTTGCCCTTGCTCCACACCCTGTGGCACCCTGTTGGTGTGGCATCTGTGGGTTCCGTGGGTCCTGGGAACTCAGATGATCCATGCATTTTCATAGAAAGAGAGGGGACAGAGGGAGAGAGAGGTGGGGGTGGAGGTAGGGGAAGCCTGAGACCTCCAGCCCTCCGCACTGCTGGCCCTGCAGACAGGTGGTTCCAGGCACCACAGCTGTCCAGTGCCGCTAGCGACTGCCAACATCAGCAGGGCTGAGTTCAACTGTGTCCTCACATCCCCTCCAACCCCAACAAGGCCCTGACTATGCACACCCAAGCCAGGGCCTTCCGTGAATAGACTTTTCATGGTCTAAATCCATATGAATTCTTCCCCCTAAAAATGTTAAGGCTGTTCCAGATGTTCGGCTCATGGTTATTGTCCTCCTGGCAAAACAAATGGACCTGACCACTGTCTGGAGAGGACTCTGGATGTAGCTGGAAATTTACCAGATAACCACTGAGATGCCTGGGAGGTAAGGAGAGGAGGGGCGCTGTCCCCTGACTGGCTGTGACCACTGAGCCTGGACTGCAGAGTGCAGTGCCCAGCACCACCTCCCCTGCACCTTGTGTCACTACACAGCCCTTTGCCCCTGCTGTCTCAGTCTCTTATGAAGCATTTGTCAGAGCCAAGGACAAAGAGCATTGCTGGGTGAGACAGCTCTGGGCATCCAGCTGCAGGAATCTGCTCCCAGGCAGGTTTGCCCTTCACAACCGACCTGAGTGGGAAACACACTACAGGAAGAGGCCTATTATCTCATCTGTGATCTGCCATCGGACGCATAGATCAGAGCTCTGAGATCCTGTCTGCACTCATTCTGAACTCAGAGTATTCCTGACAGAACTCTGCCACCCTGAGAACGTGCCAGTTCATTACACTGAGCCTGCCCTACTCTGGGCTAGAAAAGTGACTTCCCACTATCCAGAGGTGGAGACCAGGGACCTTAAGGACATCAGGGAGGCTTGAAAGGACGTGTGTAGTGGCTGAAAGAATAGGAAGGTGAAGGGAAATGAGAGGCAGCAAGGGGCAAACCGGGAGGGAACTGAATGGGCATCACAGATGGAGCCTGGCTTCACACCCACACTCTGGGTCCCTTCATCCATCCAGGCCAAAGGTGGGCAGCGCGTTCTCAGCTGTTGTCCTCTCTTCCTCACATCCAAACATCTGCTGGCTCTGTCACTCCCAAGCAGGCCCACGCTTTTGTTTTTTATCAACGGTGGCTACCTTAAGGAAATCTTATATGACCATGTCAATGACCTCAGGAGCCCCATCAAAAGTGTGCCTAGTAGCTGTCCCCACACTTGACCCTCCATCCTGCTGTGGCTATTTACTCTGCTGTTTCTGGGTCATCTTCTGTTGCTGCAGGTGAGCACCCTCCCACCGGCTCTGCTGTCTGCACTCCTCTGCCCATAGCCCTTCCATGACCCACTCAGAGACCCCCTATGTCCCATGGCCATCTGACTCATGGGGCAACACTGTACCCCACAGAGCCAGAGGAACCCAAGGGCAGCTGCTCACATCTGCACCAGGCAACATCTTGTGAAAGACTATTGGCCTTCAGTGATCAGCATGCTCCTTCAGATCCCCAACTTTTAAGGGCTGGGTGTAGTCATCGGGCAGGGCATGCTGGGAACAACTCAAACCTGGAAAGTTATGTGTGTGGGGTCAGGAAGGCAGAGACAGTAAAGAGCCATTGGCTCAGAGTGTGGGGCTTCTTGGGGTCATTTTGCACAACATGAATCCAAACCAATTTGGAAACAGAGCAAGAATCCATCTCTTGGCCACTTACACAGGTTTTCCTCACCGTGCCCTTTCCTACCCACAGTTCCCCAGGGGATCTGCACCCCACAAGCTGAGGCAGCCCTCCTAGCACCAGCTAAACAAGCAAGGATGCCCTGTGCACTAAGCCTCACCCCAGTGGCTCCCAGGCCCATGGCGGTGCAGCTGGGATCTGACCTGAGGACTCATGAAGTGTCTGGTCACACTGATGGGACTGCAGTGTTCAGGGAGGGGAAGGTACGGCCCCTGCAGCCAGGGGACCCTCACACACATCTGCCTCCTGTGCAGGTGGTGGTGGAGGGGGTTGTTTGAGAAAATTACCCAGCTCTTATTAAACCTTATGTGGGCTCGGGACTCTTGTGCACCCTTCAGCTGCCCCCATTGTGCGGCTGTGCCTGTGACATGGAGCAGGCACACAAACATCTGAGAGGGGTAAGAGCTGCCTGCAGTGTTTCTCACCCACTAGTGATGGAAATGCCTCTGAGGCCCACTTCCAGGGAGGCGTCAGGCTCCACAATTGGCTCCACTTTTGGTCCTGATAGAAAGTGATGAGCTCATCCGGAGGCCTGACACATGCCTTCTGTAGATCCCTTTATTTCACTGAGCTCTGACCTCAGGCCTCTACTGACTCGCATGGCTAATATTATCCTGAAGGTCACCTGTTTCCTTCCCAGAATGGCAGGGCCGATACTTTTATGGTGTGGACTCTGGGTAGACAGAGGGCAACAGTGACGGCTGCTCATGACTCAGCTTCCTGCGCACCTGGTGTCCTGTCTGGTCCCTGTGAGGTGGCCAGAGCCCAGGGCTGGCTGCAGCCTCACTGCACAGGGCAGGAGGCGTCTTCCTCAGCCTTCAAAATGAACAAGCCCTGGCCAGGAACACTAGAAACCCCCATGCCCTAAGCCCCAGGAGCCACCCACTCAGGGTACTACAGCTGCTGGGTGAGCATAAACTTGTACCCAACAGGAACCTCAGCCGGGTCCATCCCAGAGAAAAAAGTTCTCCAGGAGCCAAGCTTGAGGGTGAGGCCAAACTCCAACAACCCAGGAGTGCATCGCCAAATGCTTGAGGTCTGCTAAGCAATGGCTGCAAGCTTCATGCCTGATTTAAACCCCAAGTCATGCCCTTTGAGTAGACAGAGGCAGAAATTATCTAACAGCAGAGAGCAGTGGGACAGGCTGGAGAGGGGTGGCCAGCCCAGGGCTTGGCAGCAGGCGAGACCACTGGCCTGCAGAGCCTCGAGATCACTCACAATGGAAGAGAACTGCCTTCTTTCAAAATATATGAGGCCTGAGGGCTCACAGTCACCTGAAAGAAAAACCCCAGAAATAAGATGTCAGCGGCTCCACTGGCCTAGCCTGTATTGATGACTGTGAAAAACACTTTGGCATCAATAAAACTTGAGTGATTGCCTCTTGCAATTGTCTAAAATGAGAAGCAGACCCAGAGAGTCCGTACCTGCCAAGGGAAATTTCCCCTCCTTATCCCAAACCTCATTTGCCACAGGGCTCGGTAAACAGCCGGCACCTTTCCTCCCTCTCTCCACGTGACCCGGGTGCACACTCACATTCCAGTGTGCATAAGTGCACCTGCAGACACACAGACGCACACCTGCAAAGGTAAACACACAGCAGCAGGCTGACAAGGATGCCAGG
>PVKN010004424.1:19571-33672 GCA_004027915.1 Capromys pilorides
AAAAAAAAAAAAAAAAAAAAAAAAAAAAAAAAAAAAAAAAAAAAAAAAAAAAAAAAAAAAAAAAAAAAAAAAAAAAACAGTCATGTCCCTTAGGAATGAAAGAGAAAGAAAAGGAACCAGCGGCCAAGAACATCATCCCAAGCTTATACAGCATCTCTCCCCGTGGACCATCCCCACTGGGGCAGATTAACCAATGAGGATGGAAACCTGGGGCTGGAAACAGCTGCAGGCCCAGGAGAGCGCTGTGTTCTTCACCATGAGGCTTCATGCCAACCAGCAAAGATAATCTTCCCAAAGACCTCATCTTCTAAGGACAGAGGCAAAGGGAATGATGGTGCACCACTTCCCCAAAAGTTTGGGAATGATTAGCTGTCCTCTGGGATAAGGAAATTCTGAAGTGGATTTGGACTTGGGAGTGGAAGGCTGAACCACCAGAAGTGTGCTGAGTTTGGACACTGTGGAGACTGCCTCTCTCTTCTCCAACTGGACAACTTCTTCACCTATTGATTCATTGCCTCTGCAAACCCCAGAATGCTTCTATCTGCCTGTGGCTTTTCTGTCTTCCCAAGACCCCTCCCTGGGACCTACTGATTCACAGTGAACTGTGTTGCAGAGCCAGGTGGTCTGGCCAGGTCCCCAGAGACAAGAGCAGACTGGCACTTCTCATTGCCAGCTGCTGCCCACCCCCTTGGTCCTTGCGTGCAGTCCCCCTGCAAGACAAAACAGAGTTGAGGGGAAGGCATGCAACACTCTTGCCAAATAAGCAGAACTTTGGACCAGGCGGTGGGCTTTTTGTTCAGAATGTGACCCCCTTTCGAAGGTGGCCATTGTCTTTGTAAATTCACTTTCCTTCCTCTGTTTCCTGCTTGAAGGAAAGTTCACACTCACACACTCCGACTGCATTACAATGTGGGACAGCTGATGTCACCACCAGGCCCCCTGCCCCTGCCTGCAGGGGAATTCCAAGGCTAAGTCTGTCACCTCCTGAGACCCTGCAGCCTGCAGAGGGGTGTCCCCTGTGCCAGATGACAAGAGACCCCACTATCCACCAGAGCTTGAGCTTGGGCTGCTCTGATCTGTCTAGAGTAACAACATTCTGCTTTTATATTTCTCTTCTTCATTTTGTAACAGTAAAAGCCTTTTAAATGGTTTTCTATAAAAGCATAAAACTCACTTTGGAGGCGGAAAAATATTAACATGTGTAAAGAAATGCATTTCGGAGTACAGCTTAGCACTAGCCCTTCATGTGTGCCCTGGATTTGGTCCTTCTCCCACCCAACACCAAAAAGTAGTACTTTGCTTATAATTTTGAGCTGAAGGAGAGGCCAGAAGTGTGTCTACCTGTTGCACATAGCCCTCTTCCTATCACATGTGATGGGACAGTGTTCACATCTCTGGTCCATCACCCTACAATTGACCATGCCCCTACCCCTTCTTCCAGAGAGGAAGTAATAATTCTTTGTTGCTGTTCCATTTAGCAAGCGGCAGCTTTTGCTACCCCACTGTCTGCACACTCAC
Source organism: Capromys pilorides (assembly GCA_004027915.1). Classification (NCBI taxonomy): domain Eukaryota; kingdom Metazoa; phylum Chordata; class Mammalia; order Rodentia; family Capromyidae; genus Capromys; species Capromys pilorides. The sequence continues at coordinate 21,090 of PVKN010004424.1, forward strand.
ATTTCTGGCAGCACTCAGTTACTCCAAGAAGGCCTGTAGCACCCTTTCCCCACCCAGGAAGCCCGAGGTTCCTGGAAAGAAGAATGCTATGCCTGGAGGCCATAGCCAGACCAGGTTAAGATAGGGTACATGAGTGACTCAGGAGAGCAGGTGGCAATGTGGGGGACACAGGAAGGTGTTCTGCTTGATTTCAGGGTGCATGGAGCCAGGGGCCTCTGAAAGGTTGGGCTACGCTCCCTCCAGCATCTCACAGGCCAGGGAGAAGCAGAGCTGCCCTTTGAAGCCTGGTACCCTTCCATGAAGCCAAAGCCATAGCAGAAGGAAAGTTCCATGGTGCCTCAGGCCGCCCCTCTTGGGAGGAAGGGGAGAGAGTGGTCTTTTTACTCCACAGCTGACTGGTCTGTGGGATGCAGCTGCCACTGGTAGGGAGGGTGCAGGGCTCTACAGCCAAAGGGTGACCACTCTTCTAAGGGTGAGGAGAGGCACTGAGAGGCCTTGTGTCCTGGGAGAGAGCAACACAGACAGGTGACAAGGACTGCAGGAAGTGGCAGGGAGTGGGGCTATCCTAAGCATTGGGCTGCAGCAAGGCCTGGGCTCAGCTGAAAGTGACTGCCCCTGTCAGAACCCCAGGCAAGGTCCTGGCCCAGGGGCCCAGGAGGGAGTGAGACATGAAGAACAGATACCTGAGTGCCACATAAGTGGGGAGGGGCAGAAGCCACCTTAGCTAAGGAAGACGTCCAAAAGGCAAAGCCCAAGCTGGCTGGGGAATAGAGAGGGAGGCCAGGAGGATCTTTCTGAGTGGGACAGATGGGCACCCTGAAAACCTCCTGAGTGCTGTAGGGACATGGAGACCAACACCTTTCTTTCTCTGGTAGAGCCTGAAGTCCAGCAGGGACTCAGCAACCTCCCAGGGCACCAGCAGGTAACAGTGTAATGGTGAAAGAGGAGGCAGCTGTGACCACTCAGATCACCTCAGGAGTCATGAAGGCAGGGAAAGGACATGGGGGACTCAGGTGATGACCAAGTTGTCCACACAGCAGAGTCCTCCTGTGGAAGTCCAGGCCCAGCTCCAGGAGCCCCATGGAGTCAACCTGAGAGTGAGTTGAGTTCAGAATGATGCCTGAGGGGGGCACCCCAGAATCAGCATCTTAGATGGTGAGGACATGGGCACCACCTACACAGGACAAAGGCCACCAGGGCCCACAGTAGGTGCACCTCAGCAACAGGCAGCCCAGCCGGGGAACCAGGTAATGAGGAGGAAAGAGTGGACCTCAGTAGACACACAGGATGTGCCTGCTGCTACAGGAACCAGAAACATGTGGTGCAGGTAGGGGCTGAAGGCCAAGCACAGAGCAAGATGTCCTCTTAGGACACAGGCTTTTACAGCACCAGGCAGGCAACGGGGGACTCAGGTGCAGAGGCCTCCAGGCTGAGTCAGCCCAGGAGCCCTCTCCTCTCTTCTCCTCTCCTCCCTTCCCATCCTCTCCACCTCCTTTCTTCTCCTCTCCTCTCCTCTTTGAACCTGGCAGGCATTTGGGCTCCACACTGCCTCTCCTCCATGTGGTGGGCATCCATTTTCCTTTTATAGCAGTAACCCAACCTGAAAGCCTAAGGACTAGAGAAAATACACAGCTCCTTTCCATCTGTCTTAAGCACAGATGCAAGAAAGGGGCAGCACAGGTGTTTTGGGATCTGGCTCTGGCCCCAGAACCTCAATGGCTCTGATCTACCAGGGAAGGTGAACATCTAGGGCTGCACAAGAGTGCATTTTCCACACACTCACAGCAATGTCCAGGGAAGACAGAGCACATTCCCATGCCTGGGAAGGCCTGCATTGTGAGCTCAGTCGCAGCCCTCAGGGTGTCCCAGCCACGGTGGTACCAGGTGCTGCTGCCACATTTCCCTCCTGTGTCTGCCTTCCAGACCCAGTGAGAGGTGAGCTGAGAGACCAGGAGCCCACTCAGGATGCCTGGATGCTGCTAACAACCACTGCCCTGAAGGACTTCCCATCCCTTTGCTCCTGAATCCTGCTGTATTCTCTTGGGTTTAGCTGGTTTAACATAGGTTTTTCTGTTGTTATTGTTGTTGCTGTTGTTGTTATTCTTGTTGTTATTATTCTTGTTATTGCTGCTGTTGTTGTTCTTGTTGTTGTTTTCCACTTGCCTCTGACTCTTGCCTGGAGGCCCCTGGAAGGAGCAAACAGCGAACTCTTCCTGCAACCTCTCTCAAGACTTACTTTATGGGGCCCATGAAGGCAGGGCAGAGAGGAGCAGACTCACGCAGAACCCTGGGAAGTGGACCCCTGCACTAAACTCTACCACTTCCCTGAAGAAGCTATGCAGGGTTGGCTGCTTTGCAGGCTAGGGGCAGGTGGCAGCTCGGGCCTCCCTCTCTCCCATACTGTGGCTTCCTACTGGACAGAAGGCCACACCAACTCACTCTGATCCTTGGACTCAGCTCCAGTGCTGGAAAGCTGAGTCTGGGTCACCTTTACCACTGTCCCCGGCTCTCCTCCATCTCCAGCCAGGCCTTCCAACTGGAAAATTCCAAACGGCAAGGGCACAGGGCCTCCTCTGTACCCAGGCCTCACCAATGGCTTCTAATGTGTGGAACTGGGTGCCACCTGTACCAACCCAGACTCCTTCCAAGTTGAAAGATGCTTGTGTGGTCCTGAGTTCCTGCCACCTCCAGGATCTCAGTGCTCCTCTGGTTAGGAGAGGCTCTGGCCACCTGAACATCTCCCTTAATCTGCTGTGACACACGTCGGTTGAACTGGCATTATTCTTGCACCCACTATAAGGGTTGAGCCTGCTTTCATTCTTTAGCGACCAAGACCCCGTCACTATATCCAGGCTTTTGAGCCTTTTGGTTGTGCTGAGAGGGGACTTGCACGTAAACGCTGCTCTTCCCGCAGCTCCCACGACTCTGTTTTACCTTCCATGGTGCCTCGCTGGACATATTTGGGTCTAATTACATTCTTTGTTGCTGCTGATTGTGCTCTTCCTGGCCAGCATAACTGTCTTTATACAGCTTCATTTTTTTCACTGAATGCTAAAATCATCTCCGTCCATTTTTAGAGCTGGGTGACATTTGCTGGATGCCAATCTTAGGGTTCTTGCCTGCTTCTCTATCTTTTTATGTTGTGTTGTATCTTATTCTGGCTGTAATTAAATTTTATTTTTTAACCTAGCCTGCATAATTTTATATGTATCTATATTTTTGTTCTTAACTTTATTATTCTGTTTTCTGCTTTCCATTTTGGTAAGCTTTTACCTTTTTTGCTTGTTTGTTTGTTTGTTTCCTAAAAAACATTGTCTTTGTTTTTATTTTCTCCAGTGGTTTGGGAGTAAATATTCTGTTTCAGATGTACTTCTAGTACCCTTTGAGATTCTCCGAAGCATACAGCTTTCTTTGTTTTTCTAATTGTCAGATCCAGGAACATTCAACCACTTCTTACTCCCCTGTTACATGAGGAATTTTCTATGCCAGTCCCAGCGTGACAGCTCGTGCTGGGATCTGATTATATTGGTGTGACTATTTTTATTAGCGTGGTACTTAAGGTCATGTACCTTCTACTTTAATAACATTTTAAATCTTTTGTAAACAAGTTGACTCTTCATTTGCAAAATTATTTAATATCTAGCTCTAAGGGTGTAACTGACAAAAATGCTAGCCACAGGGCTTTCGTGTTATGATTTCCCCATAGCTACATATTTGTCTTTGATTTGCCTCTCCTCTAGCAGGAAGTTGTCCAGGAATGACAGTTGGGTCTTGGGGGCCGAGCATGTCTCTTGTGAGCTGAGTCTCTGTTTCTCTTCCCAAGAAAACCCACAGGAATCCCTGCATTGTCTTTTAATGCTCAGTTTTGGAAGAGATTTCTAAACATCTCTGCAAGAATTTTTTCCTAAACATTTTTCTTATGATTTTCCTTTCTTCCTGCAAGAGTGATTTGGGGTGGTTATCCACTATCACTAAAATTAATACACTTGGACAGTCTTGGGCAAGTCTCTACCCCAGGAATGACTCATTTTATTTGAAACATCCAGATTTCTTTCCAACTTCAAGAAAGTTTGTTTCTAGGCAGTGATATTTTCAGTGCCATTCCTTTTATCTTGTACTTTGCAGAATGACGATCAGGCACATATTGCATTTTCCATTCTTGGTATCTATTCTGTTCTGCTTTGCATTTAGCTCCTGCTCTCTCAGCCCATGTCTTGGATTATGAGTTATGAGTTTGTCTGTCTCCAGCTCTTTTCTAAACTCCTTATGGAGTAGATTCTAATCCTGTCACAGTCTTTGGAAGTCCTACACTTCTCTCTTATTTTGTGTAACAGCTCCTACACTAAGGAATGGGACCCCCAGATTATAGAGATCTCCTCTGCAATGCAGTGCAGAAGGCATGAAGCCTGGACCCTAGAAACAGAGGCCTGGGATTCCTGAGCCTTGTACACCCCATTTACATGCAGCTGGTACCCAAAGCTCCAAGACAGAAAAAAGCTGGGCTGGAGAGAGGGGAATCTCACACTCATCTCATCTCTTGGTTCATCTTAGAACCCCAGTCCTGTGGTCTTTTTGAAAATCTCAATCTACCCCAACGTCTTTTATACATTCATTTGTTTCATAAACTTTGTGAATTTCTTTCATAGTATAAAACATCTTTCTGGGGAGGTGATGAGTCATTTTTTCTGTCCTTAAGGTAATCGTTTCCCTCTTCTATTTCCTGAGTCTTCTCATTGTTCCTGAAAGTTGAACAGAATAGCAAATGTAGTTGCCAGGGTTTTGCCATCTGTTGGAGCACTAAGCCACCACACGCCAAGGCAGAGGGCAAGTTGTGTCTATCTTACAGGTATCTAATGTCCACATCTCTGTTGAACTGTGAGAGCTGCCCCCGTGGAGACTGCTTCTCTACTGCATGCTGTAGAGAAGGAGATGATGATGCTCCTGGCAGGTAGCCACCCTCTGTCTCATTATCATGGGTTGGAGGTCCTCAGTGGGAGGAGTCCTATTGACCAGCCTGCTGCATCTCCCTGTGGTTTCATTCCTTAATGTAGCAACTATCTATCACCCAAAGAATTGTGTCCTTCATGTGACGTGGGCGAAAGTTCCAGTCAGTGCCAGAGCAAGGTAGAAGATGCTTTGGGTTTATCAGCAGACAAGCTCCATAGGAGGGCTCAGGTCTGGCTTTCTGGATGACCCCAGGACAGGGCTTCCAAGATGAACGAAGAGATGGGATGAGTGAGAGTTCACCCGTCTCTATCAAAGCTTCTGACTGTCTTGGAAGTCTGGGTACCAGCCACATGTAAATCATGTGTGCAAGGCTCAGGAATCCAAGGACTCTGCTTCTCAGGCTCAGGCTTCATGTCTTCTGTTTGTGGTAGAATTCTAGAGGAGATTTACATAAGCATAGGCATTAGCTTCACTCACAGTCTAGAGGTCTCTGTCATGAAAACTTCACCTTCTTATATGATGTCTGAACCACACCAAAGATCATGATTAGATGACATATGCTACAGTGAGCAAAATCACTAAAACTAAATACAGAAGTTCCCAAAACTGAGACTCCAGTACTTAATGATGCCAGAAGCAATTTGCAAAGCACTCCACTGCATCTGTTCTTTTTCATGTTCATGTAGGGATGATGAGTAGGTTCTCAAAGTATGCCCTTCCCTCCACTTGGCAACAAGCCAGCTTACCTGAGCCCACCTCCCTCACAGCATGTTTCAAAAAGTGACAACTCATCCCACCTCTGGTTCAGTTGTGGGCATGAAGTCACTCAGCAAACTTCTGGGATTTTGATGCCAAATCCGTAATTCCTATGCCTGTCCTGAGCTATGAGAGGCAGGAAGTGTTTCTCTCTGAGGCATGTGATGGCTGAAGCCTCAGTGGGCCTCTGTGTGGCTGTGGTCTGTGGAGGATGTAGCCAACTTCTCACCATGCTCATTCTCTAGCGAGACTCTCATTGGCCACCTGCACCAGGTGTCCCTGTTCCAATACAAGGATGTATGTACTAGTACACTGTATTCCTGCCCCCAGAGAGTGCTGGGTCTCTGGCATCAAAGTGAGCCTCTAGTCATACCACTGGCATCTTACAAAGCAAAGGCTGAGACCAAAATGGCCTTTCTCTCTAGCTTTCACTCTGGAATTCACAGTGGAACGTGATGACATCCTAAAAGCCCATGATTAATTTGTGCTACTCCCTGGCCCTTGCCCCTCAGTGCCACATGGTGAAGCAGTTACCACCACCTGGTTTAGCTCCACAGCCAGACAGACTTCCAGGAATTCCCACTGTCACTACAGAGATAGGCTGAGCACTCAGAATTGTATTGCACTGGGCCCGCAGTCCTGCTTTCTTGCACCCTCCCTGCAGCCCTGCATCAGCAGCCCTGCCTCACCTTGGAGATTATTTGCACTGTAATTGATTGCTTTTTCTCAGTGAGTTGCTGGATGTAGGTTTCCAGCTCCCTGATCGAATGTTTTTGCACAAGTAGGAATCTGCAGTGGCAGGAAACTGCAGGGTCCATGATGAATGAGGCTGTGCACAGCGATTTGCATACAGGAAACAACAGGAGCAGAGGAAAGGCTCCACTTAAAGTGCTTGTGCTGTTTTGAATCAGCAGTGTTGAATGTTCTCCTATTTTAACAAAGCAAACATTTTGAAACACATAGTGTTGGAGTTTTTGTTTTTTATTTTTGTTGATGTTTAAGAAAGAAGCAGGAGAGAGTTTCTGCAATTATCTGAAGCATACAGATAATTGAATGTCAGATTTTCTCCTGGACAGCGTACGGACTACATGACAGGGAGGGGATCAGAATGTTACAAGATTTTTATTAAAATCTGGACAAGAAGAATATGTTGGTCAGTGCCAGTGAAGAGAGGCTCACAAAAGGCTGAGGAACATTTCCCAACTCTTCTCAGAGGACACAGCAGCAGTTCTGGGTGGCTCTCATGGCCTTGGTGGTCCGTAAAATGAGACGCTGGGCCTGGCAGATGGGCTTCGGGCCAGAGACCCAGCCCTCCCAGAGGAGGCTGACCAGGATGTGGAGAACCCAACAGAGTAGCCTCGGAGTGGAGGAGCCCCACCACATCTGCCTGACCCTGAACTCACATAGCAGAGCAAGTCCATCTTCAGTTTTCCTTGTGTGGCTCCCATCAGACCTGTGTGCAGGGGAGCAGTGCACCATTTTGGAACACTGACTGCAGGAGCCATCCAGGTTCTCAGATCGCTCCTTATCCCATCCTGCTAATTCTGGATTAACAGTGGGAAAAAAATGGATTGTGACAAATTCCAGGTGCCATGGCCAAGAGATAGACACATTGCCCCAAGCTGGGACACAGGGCAGCAGGCCCAGGCCCAGCCCTTCTTGATCTAGAAGTATTCATGAACTCATTCAGTAAGATAGTTCACCAAAAAAAATCTGGAGAATAGCCAAGAAATGGCAAATCGTGCTAATACAGCCCAATAGAACCATTCCTAGTGAACACAGCAGAGCCAGCACCGCAGAAGGATCTTGCTGGAGCCTTGGAGTCATCTCTCTGCTTTCTCTCTCTGCTGCAGGTTCCCACAATTCTTGGCTGGGGCCAGGAGGCAGAGGCAGGCCAAGCCCCAGCTAGCTTGAGCAAAGTTATTTTCTCCTCTCTGAGTAGGCCTATACGCTGAGATGAGGGAAAAAATAATCTACAGTTAGGGGTGACATAAAGACAAACCAGATATAATATACAGTAATGAACAAATAAATCCGGCATTAGGAAAAAAGCTGGCAACAATAATTCCGTGAAAAAAGCTGTGCTGTGGAGTTGGTTTCCCTCTCCCAGGGCTTATATTAGCGAGTGCTCTGGGCTGCTTTGTTCTCTTTTCTATAATGCTTTCTGTTTCTCCAAATTTTGTAGCTTCCTTGGTTCCCTGAGCTCTCTTCTGTCTCCCATGCAGCTATTCTCCAGCTATCTCAATTCTGGCCACAAAGAACCCATAATCTCTTTCCTGCAGCTTCTACTGTGCCATCTTGATCGATTTTAGCAACATGATATAAAGCTTTTCTAAACTCAGAAAGTGAGGGATTGGGGAAATAGCTCCATGGCACAAGTGCCTGCCTGGTAAATGCAAGGTCGTGAGTTTGAACCCCGGTCCCACAAAAAAATAAAAAATAAACTCAGAAAGTGGTATTAATGATCACCTTTATAATCTGGTCTTTGAAATACATTTTCATGCGTTGTCTCACGTTTTAGTCACAACCACACTTGGACCTTGGGTTAACTCTATTGTCCTGGACAGTCTCAGTTTGCCAACTCATTGATAACCAGGCCCTCTGCACTGCTCGGGACACAAGGCAAGACCATTCTGGGACGCAGCTCAGTGAGGTCGCTGGCTGCTCACCTGATGCAAGATGAGGGGCCCCAGAATGAGCAGCTCTCTTTCAGTTCCCCAGACAGCTACCAGCTCTAGGATGAGTCAGAGCATTTAAGCTGAATCTCCAGCAACCTGCATGCACAGAGCAAGTGTTCTCTGATCTCAGCAGCCAGGACACACAAAGCCAGGGACCTCACAACTCCTCACATTCCCAGATCCCACCCAGATCCCTGTTCTTACATCTAACCACCCTCAGGCCTTGTGTGTTGCAGAGAGCTCATCCCTTGCTCCTTCATGGCCACTTGTTCTATAGCTATATTGCTCTGCTCCCACACTGCAACCCTCCTACCCTGGCCTTGCTGTGGGATCTGACACATCCTTTGCATGCTACATGGTCCCTAGCATCTCTACAGGACCCAGAAGCCCTCCTGCCTGTACTGAAATGTGATAATGTCCCAAGAAGCCCACTATCCTGGACAGAGAGATGCCGCCACCATACTCAGAGTCAGGTGAGGATTGGTGTCCTCTCTGTCCACTATGCCCATTGTCTTTACTTTTCAGTTATGTTACCACCAGCTGCCACCCCTCCGCTCTCAACCTGCTGTCTCCCTTCACACCCCACCAGGTATGCCTTTGCTCATCCCCAAAGACCACAGCTGCATTTCCCTTTCCCTCCCTCTCTTCCGCATCCTCACTCTGCAATCACCCCAATGTCACTCACCATCTGCCTTAGCTCAGTGCTCATATGGGCTATACAATGGCCTCAAGTCTCATGCTTCCAAGGGCCACTGTCCTTGAGGGTGCGTTCCCTGGCACACCCCACTTAAGATCTTGAACTCTAGCACCCAAAGAGACTGCAACAAGCTGAACAACCGCAAGATAGAATAGGAAGCTATAGAAAGTATTGTAGCAGGTCTAAAACAGCACCAAATAAGCCAAAGAATTTAAAAATAAGAAAAAAAAATATATATATATATATGATCCACTTTGTACTAAGAACAATGGCAGGAAAATCCATGGGGTGATTACTTCAAAATGGTGAAAGAACATAATTGTCAATTATCATTTCATATTTAGAAAAAAAAAAGATGTTCAATTTATATATTTATTGTTGATACAGGGTCTCACTACACAGTTCAGACTCAGTGATCCATGTGTCTCAGTCTCCCCAGCACTGGGATCACAGATGTGCTCCACCACTCCCAGTTTTGGAGCAGCATGGTATATGGTACCAGGATTGAACTCAAGACCCTGTGTTTGCCAGGCAGGTCCTTACACCACTGAGCTATCACCCCAGCCCAAAAAGGATGTTTAAGAATGTGTATAGAATACATGCATTTTTAGGCAAGCTCAGAATGTTTTGCTTCCAGAACATCTGTCTAAGAGATGTTCTTAAAGCAGAAAATATAAACTGAAGGGCCAAATTTAACAATAAAATAAGTCCATTTAGATGAAGAGCATTTGTAACAAATTAGAAAGGCTGCAGAAAGGGAAGAGAATGGGTCTTGGAACACAAGCTGAGGGTGCCCAGGAGTTGAGAGGGGAAAGTGGGTGAGCCAGCACCCACCACACCCCTAGGCTCATTCTTCAGAGTTCTTTCACAACATGAGCAATGCTCCTGAACATCTATTTTTTATTACTTTTAATAATAAATAACAATGTATAACAATGTGACAGTTTCAAAACACATTAGTAGTACATTTCCACACTACGATGTATATTGTTGTACTCCTACTATACAAAGCAAAGGGTGCAGATGTTATAATTTTTCAAATCATTATTGGTACAACCAAATTTCTTCTCCTTGAACTAAGAGAAAGTAGTTGAATACAAAACCCAGTGTTCAATAATTGCAGTGCTGTTGACTTAAACCTTTTGCAGCTCAGCATTCTAATCTAGCTTTCCATTTTATGCCTTGTGGTTAAACTTTTCTGCTGGGTAGGTAAGGGTAAGTTTAAGCACAACCTGTATAGCAAACCGTGTAACTTTTGTATCTCTCAAGGTCAGTCAAGTTCCCTCAAGATTTACTTTGGAACCATGTACAGTGCTTTGTAGAACTGTTGTCAGTGTCAACCATCTGGACGAGTCACAGCCATTGCTTGACCAGTTTGCTCTCTGTGAAAGCCTGAGAGAATGTTTTCTCTCTAAGTGACTGTCCTTTGGCACATTATGTATCTTCAATCCCTTTCCTCCGTAGCCCCATAATCTCTTTGAACAAAAAATTTGGGAAACCACTGAGTTATAGGATGTTATAGCACAGGTTCTCTTATGTCCTGAGTCCTCACTGACCTTGAAGGGCTAGGGTCAAAATATTGGCTATCCTTGTAGCCTTGCTTTTTCTCTAATTTTTGATCTGTAAACTTATATTCTTAACCCACCAGAAGAAAAGCTTAGTGATACTATTTCTCTATAACATAGGTACTTGAGCTTAACATCACTGTCTTTCTGAGTATTAAACATCTTAGACTGAACTTGGAATTGGTATTTTCTATCAATCATTGATAGTCTAATAAATCTTTATAGAATGTGATAAAAAGAATTACACATTTTTACACATTTAGAAATCTAAGTATAAACAAAATTGTAGCCAGTCAATCCTATGGCATTTTCCTAGTCTCTTACTCTCATGTAATACCCTTTTTGTTTTCTTATAAACCAACCACTTACTTGAGAGAGAGTATAGCAGTAACTGAAATTACACTGGAAGCAGCACACATCTAAAAGACCGGAATGACAGGCATTCCAAGCATATTTTTACTGTTACACATTGCTATCCTCAGTGTCAAAAACATTTTGGAGGTTCCTAGGACCATTATCTAATTCATCCTGTATATATAAGTGTATGGCTTTGCCCCTGCCATGCTTCCTATTTTTTCTGTTTGCAGTCACTTCATTGTCTAACCCTGAAGTCCTTGATTTCCTGCTTAACAAATGGTGCTGGAAAAACTGGCTCTCCACATGCTGAAAACTAAACCTTGACCCAGGTCTATCACCATGCACTAAACTAAAGTCTAAATGGATTAAAGATCTAAATATCCAAAGAGAAACATTAAATCTCCTGGAAGAGAAGGTGGGAGAAAACCTTGAAGACATTGGGGTAGGCAAAAAGTTCATGGACAAAAATCAAAATACACGTTTAAAGCTTGAAAGGATCAACAAATGGGATCTTCTCCAACTGAGAAGTTTTTTCACATCAAAAGAAATTACCAACAGAGTGAAAAGACAACCCAAAAAGTTCCAAAAGATTTTAACTAATAAGTATTCAGACAAAGATCTATCTAGAATCTATAAAGAACTAAAACTCATTAAGGTCCCAAAATTCAAAGACCCAATCCAGAAATGGGCATCTGAGATGAACACAAACTTCTCAGAGAAAGAAGTTCAACAAGCCTACAAATACATGAAGAAATGCTCCACATTGCTAGCCATTCATGAAATGCAAATCAAAACAATGCTTAGATACCATCTCACCCCAGAAAGAATGGCTACCATAAAGAAATCAACCAACAACAAGTGTTGGAGAGGCTGTGGGGAAAAAGGAACACTTCTCCACTACTGGTGGGAATGCAGACTGGGGAAACCATTATGGAGAGCAGTGTGGAGACTCCTTAAAAAACTAGAACTGGAAATCCCATTCAATCCAGCTATCCCCTACTGGGAATTTTCCCAAAGGACTAAAAACATCATACGATATCTGTGCACCCATGTTTATAGCAGCACAATTTGTAATAGCCAAATTTTGGAAACAACCAAAATACCCATCATCTGAAGAACAGTTGAAAAAGATGTGGTACTTCTATACAATGGAATATTATTCAGTTATAAAGAATGATAAACTAGAAGACTTCATATATAAATGGATGTATCTTGAACATATACTCATAAGTGAAATAATCCAGACATATATGTGTAAATATTGTATAGTCTCCCTAGTGTAAGATCTCAAAAGAAGAAATAATAATGGAGAGGCATAACACAGCTGAATGGAAATTCTGAACATCTAAATTCTGCCCCGCTTGGCCTTCAGTGGAGCTAGGTCTGCACTTTCCTTTATACCCAGGATCCTGAGCATGCCTCATCTTCTGGCCCTGAGAAAACTGAATTATTCAAAACAATAATTTGTTTTGAATTACTCATCATCTCCACTCCCCTAAAGTCCCCCAGACTCACTGCCTCCTGTGCTCCTTCCCTGAGGACTGGTTCACAGAGAACACAGGAACAGTGGAATCTGGGTCCAA
>PVKN010004425.1:0-33569 GCA_004027915.1 Capromys pilorides
ACCCAGCAGAGATTCAGAGGATCACTTATAGCTACTTTGAGAATCTTCACTCTCACAGAATTGAAGACACAGAAGAAATGGACAGATTCCTAGAAAAGTACAAATGACCAAAACTGAATCAAGAAGATATAAGTACTCTCAATAACCCAATAACAGCCAATGAAATACAAAATGTAATAAAAAGCCTGCCAACAAAGAAAAGTCCAGGACCTGATGGATTCACCGCTGAATTCTACAAGAAATCTATAGAAGACATGATCCCAATACTCCTCAAACTTTTCAGTGAAATTGAAAAGGAAGCAATCCTTCCAAAATCATTCCTAGAGGCAAGTATTACACTGATACCAAAACCAGAGAGAGATGCAACTAGAACTACAGGTCAATTTCTCTCATGAACATAGATGCAAAAATCCTCAATAAAATCCTTGCCAATAGAATACAACAAATCATCAAGAAGATTGTACACCATGACCAGGTAGGATTCATCCCAGGGATGCAAGGATGGTTCAATATACACAAATCTATAAATGCAATACACTATATCAATAGAGCCAAAACCAAAAATCACATGATTGTCTCAAGTGATGCAGAAAAGGCCTCTGACAAAGTCCAACACTCATTCATGTTCAAAGTCCTACAGAAAATTGAAATAGAGGGCCTCTACCTCAACCTGATAAAAGCCATCTATGATAACCCAACAGCTAACATAATTCTAAATGGGAAAAACTGAAATCTTTTACTCTCAAATCTGGTACAAAACAAGGATGTCCTCTATCACCAATCCTATTCAACATAGTTTTGGAAGCATTAGCTACAGTCATTAGACAAGAGAGAGAAATAAAAGGAATAAGAATAGGTAAGGAAGAAATAAAACTATCACTATTTGAAGATGACATGATAATCTACTTGGAACACCCAATGAACTCCACCAAGAAGCTACTAGAATTAATACACAAATTCAGTAGCATAGCAGGTTACAAAGTCAACACACAAAAGTCAATAGCATTCCTCTACACAGATAACAAGCACACTGAGAGAGAAATTAGAGAAATAGTACCTTTTACGATAGCACCGAAGAAAATGAAATACCTAGGAATTAACCTAACTAAGGAAGTAAAAGACCTTTTCGATGAAAACTACAGTACTCTGAAAAAAGAGATCCTATAAGACCTCAGTAAATGGAAAGATATTCCCTGCTCCTGGATAGGAAGAACCAACATTGTGAAGATGTCCATACTCGCTAAATTGTTATACAGATTTAATGCACTTTCTATCAAAATACCATCAACATGCCTCACAGATCTGGAGAAATCATTCCTAGAATTTATTTGGAACCAAAAAAGACCCAGAATTGCAAAGACAATTCTGGGCAGCAAAGGTAAGGCAGGAGGCATTACAATTCCTGACCTAAAGTTATACTATAAAGCTACACTAATAAAATCAGCATGGTACTGGCAAAAAAAAAAAAAAATAGACCTGAGGATCAGTGGAATAAATTAGAAGATGCAAAAGCAAATACAAACACGTTCAGCCAATGTATCTTTGACAAAGGGGTCAAACAAGCTTACTGGAAAAAAGGTAGCCTCTTTAAAAAATGGTGCTGGAAAGCTGGCTCTCTACATGTTGAAAACTAAAACTTGACCCAAGTCTATCACCATGCACTAAACTGAAGTCTAAGTGGATTAAAGATCTAAATATTAAAAAAGAAACATTAAATCTCCTGGAAGAGAAAGTGGAAGAAAACCTTGAAGACATTGGGGTAGGCAAAAAGTTTATGGACAAAAATCAAAATGCACATTTAACCCTTGAAAAGCATCAATAAATGGGACCTCCTTCGGCTAAGAAGTTTTTGCACGTCTAAAGAAATTACCAATAGAGTGAAAAGACAACCCACAAATTTTGAAAAGATTTTAACTAATAAGTATTCAGGCAAAGGTCTCCTGTCTAGAATTTATAAAGAACTAAAAACCATTAGGATCCCAAAATTCAAAGATCCAATCCAGAAATGGGCATCTGAGACGAACACAAACTTCTCAATGAAAGAAATTCAGCAAGCCTACAAATACATGAAGAAATGCTCCACATCGCTAGCCATCCATTAAATGCAAATTAAAACAACACTTAGATACCATCTCACCCAAGAAAGAATGGCTAACATAAAGAAATCAACCAACAACAAATGTTGGAGAGGCTGTGGGGAAAAAGGAACCCTTCTCCACTGATGGTGGGAATGCAGATTGGTGCAACCACTATGGAAAGCGGTGTAGAGGCTCTTTAAAACACTAGAACTGGAAATCCCATTCAATCCAGCTATCCCTCTACTGGGAATTTTCCCAGAAGAACTGAAAACTTCATACCATAGCAATATCTGTGCACCTATGTTTATAGCAGCACAATCTGTAAAAGCCAAATCTTGGAAACAAGCAAAATGCCCATCATTTGAAGAATGGTTGAAAAAGATGTGGTATTTTTACACAATGGAATATTACTCAGCTATAAAGAACGATAAACTGGAAGACTTCATATATAAATGGATGTATATTGAACATATACTCATAAGTGAAATAAACCAGATCTATATGTGTAAATATCATATAATCTCTCTAGTGTAAGAAATCTAAAGAAGAAATAAAAATGAAAAGGTATAACACAGCTGAATGGAAATCAAAGAGGCTTATACCAACAGTCTCCAACCTTGCCAGTTTCACCAGTATACCACTACATTTATAGAACATTGGTCTATATATACAACTACTCCCTCTTTGTACAAAGAGAAGACAAAATTTTGTTGTCGTTGTTGTTTTTCTTTTTTTCCTCCCCTACTAATATAGATTAGAAAATTTATCATGTCTACACACTGTGCTCTGTATAACTACTATGAGGACAACAATATTCAATGTATCAATTATTACAAATGCACTACTAATGTGTTTTGAAACTATCATATTGTTATTTCTTATTAAAAATTAAAAATAAAATAAAATAAAAAAAAGATACTGCTGCCTCTGAGGATTGCCTCTAGGAGTCACCCGGACCCCATCAATATGAGCAGCAATGAGTCTCTGAAGTACACAGACCTGCAAGGGGTGCAGGGGCAGCAGTCTTCCAGCCGTTGGCCAGAATTCAGATGACGGTCTGTCTGAACTTAGCCATATCCAAACCATGGTTACTTATGAAAAAGGAGCTTCAATGTGTTTTTAAAATTAGATTATGTGCTATCAAGATTCAGGCAGGAGACACTGAAAATGTCCAGGATCCTTGCTGAGCAAGGCTGACTAGGAAAGATGGAAATTAATTCCACCTGGAGAGGGCAGATAGGGATGCTACACTACACTGTCATATTCTGACAACCAGACTCATCACACTATTCGACAACTCCTGCAGATGTCAGGAGGTGGTGTGTGTGTGTGTGTGTGTGTGTGTGTGTGTGTGTGTGTGCGCGCTTGGAGAAGAGTCTGTGTCAGCTCCTAAAATTTGAAAGTGGCTCCTTCCCCCAAACCAATGTTGGAATTACAGAAAATATCAGGGTTCAAAAAGTCTACATTAACTCTTAACTCCTAAATCAGACAGCAACCCCACCCTTGAGATATTACAACAATGCCCACCAAAGCCCAGCACTTCTGCTCCATGCTCCATGGGAACAAGAAAGAAGCAAAGCGTGTTTGCTCTGCTGGTGCCCACCATGGCGATGAGGGCACTGGGGGTGTGGTCGCTGGCCCCGCCATGGGAAAGGGCACAGCACTAGGCCTTCTCCACATGTAACAATTCTGAGGAGTCAGACTTAATTAGATCATCTCCTCACAAGATGGTTTCAATTAGGCCTAGGCCCAAATAACCTAATAATCAGAGATTCCTCCTTAGCACTATGCCAGGAAACCTTCCACCTACAGTAGTGCTCTGAATGGCTTCTAGCCTTTGCTTCCCCACCAGCAACAACAGCATGGTCCATGGCACCCAGCTGGCCTTGCAATGCAAGGTGAGATATTCCCTTGCTCAGAACAGAGCTCAGCTTTCCATCCAGTTTTCTGCTGAGGCCCAGCTGGGTTTGGGTCTGGCAGCATTTCTAAGCATCTATACAAGAGGGGACTCAAGCCACAAGGAGTTTCCCTGGGAGGGAACCAGAGACAGAGACATGGACTTCATTTAGAAACCCCACCCTGGGCCAACGTCCCAGACAAGACAATAAGAAGTAACATCCAGGAGGCCAGCTCAGGAGCAGACACAGATTGCTATGAACTCCAGTGCCTGCCTGTGCACAGAGGTCCCATGAGGTCAGCTAGGGAGGAAGAGGGCACAGGGCAGAGGGGTGGAAAGGAAGAAGTGTGTCCTGAGAAGCAGAGAAAGGTATTCAAGGACAGGACTCTAGAAACGAGTGGGGTTTTCAGGTGAGGTTTATTTTTTTAGGTAAGGTTTCTATTTTTGTTTGTTTTCAGTGCCAAGAACTGAACCCAGGACTTCTAGTTTGCTAGGCAAGACTTCTACTGCTGAGCTAAATCCCCAGTCCCCAGAGCGGGATTTTCTAAAAGGCTAATAAAAGAAACAAGTAGGAAAGGAAATTATATTTTGCTTTTCAAAGCTTTATTGTCTCCACTGGGTGCAAACAAGGGCTGCAGAGGCGGCAGCACCTCTCCCTCCACAGTCACAGCTCCAAGTGCTACCCTTAGGTTCCTACACAGATGATGCGGAGGACTGCCAACACATCAGTGAAGCAACTGCGTGCAGCTTGCTTTCAGCAATCGCCAGCAGCGGCCCTCAGCCCTGTAGGCCCACCATAGAGTAGCCAGGCGCCAAAAGTCTCCTGACGAGTCTTGAGCATAAGTCTTGGGACTCTAAGACGTCATCTACTGTAAAATACACCTCTAAGAAATAGGACTGCTACCAAGTAGACTGTGACATGCCTTCCTATGAGGCACCTTGGGGCACCAGAACTCTGAAATGCGCAAGCACAGGTGTCTGAACCAGATGACAGTGGCCAGCCATCCAGCTGCTGTCTATGAGAAGCACACTGACTCCAGCACTGGTCTCATTCAACTTTTCACTCAGAACTTATACAGCAGCACTGGCCCCCGAAAGCCCTGGGCCTTGGGCTTGTGATCTGTACCCCCTCACTACTCCACGTCCACAAATGTTCAACTTCAAGTGGCAACAGTACCAGGAGCTTCACATACACATAGCACTTGAGTCTTTCGCTTGCCCTGGCAAGTTTTTGCCTCCCTTTTGCACCTGTTGAGACAGACACTCAGGAAGGCTAAGTAGCTTGCTAAAGCCAACAAGAAACAAGAAGTAGATGTCAGCCCTAGTTTGTCAGGGTCCAAACTCTGTGGCTTCCTATTTCAGCCTGCAGTTCTAGATAAGCCTGCCTCTGGGGAAGCAGCTATCTCACCGCTCTTCCTCTGATAGCTCACCAGCCTCATTCAATACTCTGGCAACAAGAGGGTATTCTTTCTCATTGGGCTGTGGGTGGTTGGGAATTTAATATTAGCTGAACTTCCCCTACGCTGTCCTCCACTCCACCCACCATTTTCTTTATATCTCTTGTCAAATGGGCCACATGTGTCACACTGCCAGCCACCAGTTAAAGCAAGGACCCAGTGCCTCACTACAGAGGGAGGGGACCGCACAGCAGAGGTGCTGTCTGTTTCACATATCCCAACGTGCCACAATTTGTCATTCATCATAACTGAGACATGGACTTGCTGCTGAAGAGAAGTGCACATAACCCATTTAGTGAGTTATTTATTGAGTCAAGTTCCTCCTTCCACAAACTCTTAGGAGAATTCTCTATGGCCAGAGCAAACAAGCTTTCTGTTTAATACACAATGACATCTAAGAAGCTTAACTTTATTTTTTTAGCCTCCTGTTCCAACACTAACTTTCTTTCCAGAGTAAGAAATGTCAGCAACTTCACCAGTTTTCCCTAAAGTTACTTCTCATTCATTATTTTCTAGCCTCAAGTCAGAATGCAGTTGGTGGGAGACTGGCCTATTCATCATTATAAAGTTTAATAGACCAGCATAGAAACAATTCAAAAAGGACAGCCCAGCAAAAAAACAGAATCAAAAAATCTTGATTCTGGGGCCAGTGAGATAGCTCAGTGGTCTAAAGCGCCTGCTTAGGAAAGCTTAGGCAACTGCAGGGACCACAGCTGGATCCCAGGGAATCACATGCTGCGCCAGCCCCACCCCCAGGGCAGGCTGAGTGGGCCATAACATAAATAATTTTTTAAAAATCTTGATTCTAGAGCCCAGGCCACTACTCACAATAACACGCAATTACTGAGCTTTGCGAGGCTTCCATGGCTTGTCTGTAAGATTGAGACTTCACTAAGCAGTGCGAAGCCCACGAGTTCTATCAAGAACCTCTGTGTGTAGCTGTCTGGGGAAGGAATACAAACAAAGTGACCACCACAGAGATAGTGGGCAGTGCATTCTCAGCTGCTATATGTTCACATCAACAATGCTGACGCTCATAGTTCCCAAACTATGAAAATTGCTACTGGGTCTTGGGTGGGCAAACAAGGGTCCAGGAAATGCCTGTGGCCATACAAGTCTGTTATCTCAAAAAGAGAGAGAAGTTCTTGGGGGAGGAGGGGAGCAACAATAGATAATAAAAAAGAACATCCAATATTCGATGTTAACAAGAAATTAACAAAGAGAGCAGCAGGGGAGGAATACACAAGAGGACTGGGTGTGGTGGTGCATGCCTGTGATTCTAGCACTCAGGAGGCTGAGGCAGGACAACTACTGTAAGTTCGAGACCAGCCTAGGCTACATAGTATAAATAAGTTCAAGGCCAGCCTGACCTACATGGCAAGACATTATCTTAAAAAAGAAAAACAACTAAAATAAACAAACAGAAAAGAATACACAAGATGATGTCACAGGGCTGGTGAGATAGTTGAGCAGTCTAAAGCGCTTAAGAAAGCTTAGGCAACCTCAGGGACCATGGTTCAATCCCCAGCGCCACATGTTGCACCAGCCCCACCTCCAGGGCAGGCTGAACCCACCACAAAAAAAAAAAAAAAAAAAGAAAGTAAAAAAAAAAGATGATGTCCAGGTCAATAAAGATCACGAGAGAGGAAGGAAGAAGCAAAGAACGTTTACAGGACCTGAGCAACAAGAAGAGCAATGGAGAGGAACAGCTGGAGAGGCAGGGATGGGGGTGACCTGGAGGGCGGTCACTGACCAGTATAAGGAGTTTGTATTTCACCCTAAACAACAGGCCTCTAAAAGAGAATATATGCAAAGCACGCGGGAGTTCGAGATCACTCTATGGAGCAGGAAGCAGATTAGCAGAAGGAGATCAGGAATGGGTGTGAGGAGACCAGGTGAGGGCCAGGGCATTTCAGCCTGGGTGTAAGGGAGAAGGACATCATGACAACAAGCATGTCATCACACAGGAAACTCCTTGTAAAGTGGGGCCACGAAACCCAAGTGCCTAGCAACCGGGCATGCGCCTGTATCGCTCTCTGCCCTTCCCCTCCGCCCCCTACCTATCCACCTACTACTTGCAGGGAGGGTAGAGTAGAGTGGCACACATAAGACCACAAGAAGCTTACAATCCTGTGTGGATTTGCTCCAGAGCGCAGCCACCTGGCGATGGAGCACTTGCCACCATCTGCAAAGGTATCAGCACAAGCCTCCTCAGTGGTTGGTCGGATTAGGGACAGGGCAGAGACTACCTTGATGTGAGCTCAGCATTGTCCATCTTTATCTGGGGAAGAGTCACTGAGCTGAGAGCAGACAATGTGAATTGTCTGGGTGCAAGCCGAAGCGTGGTGCAGACCTGCCACCTGGGAAGGTGGCCCGTGGACGACTCCCCTTTCCCACTGCATATGGATCTCCGTGTGATGCCGGGACCACCCAAGCAGCAGAAGCATCTGTCCTGAGGGCAGTCCAGGAAGCCACAGGAAAATAACACACATTTTCAAATGCATATGAGTAAGTGACAAGACTGCAGTTCCTAAGGGAAATGGGAAATGTCCACCTGACCAGTGTCCCCACCACTGGGGACAGACAAGCCTGCTACAATTACAAAGAAAGGAACCCACAGGCTTCTAGCTGCTGGCTGCTAGGCTCTCTGAGACCACGCTGTAGCATCCCTCACTGTCCAGTGTCCGTTACTGGCTCTCACTAGCCCAGCCTCAGCCACAGCTTCCATGTCCAGGCCTTGAACAAAGCTCCTGGACCATCCACTCAAGCCAGCCAACAACTCCCACTACAGGCACTTGAGTGCCTAGGGCTCCCCCCCCATGTCACTCATTGCTATTAGGACTCAGTAAATATCAAAGTATTTGCTAAATATCCAGCTCTCTGACACCTGCTAAATCCTGTAAAGGTAGAAGTCCCTTTCTTCTTACTGTCAGAGTATCCTACGGGACCCAGGAAGATAGGATAAATATTTTTTTAGGTTCTGAAACAAATTAAAGTAATAAAATTAATAAAATACACAAAAGAGAAAAATTTAGACTACTTATGTAGTCACCAACCCTCTCAGTTGTAGGGGATCAGAACCTCTTCCTTGCAGTAGACTGGTATATGGGTTTTAAAAACATAGAGCCTTAACTATCTTTAGTCTCCTTTTCAGTGACATAAACTTATCAATTCAGCATCATGATAACCACTTAGAATCAATGATTTCTATGTAAAATTTTAAGACAATGTTTCTAGAATTTCATAGAAAAAAAAAAAAGAATAAAAACTTACCGTAGGCAATCTTCTTGATACATCTTGGGAAGGGGAAATCCAATACTATTACTTAGAATAAATGTAAAGGCCCAGCACCCAGGTTCTTCCCCAGAGTGATTTGAGAAATCCATTACTGAAGATTGACACACTTATTTATGGGATTTCTAGGGTATGCAGTAAGAGGATCCAAAATAAACATCTTTATTTTACTTTTTAAAACATGGCCATGTTGATGCACTTTCCCTGCCTCTGCTAGTCAAGTCTGTAAGATCAAACACAGGAGAGATTTTTTTTGGTCAACTATTTAAAAACGAGGGACCATACAGGCCTACCGCATCCTTTGACAAAGAGTAGATAATCCGAGACTCCAGGCCCTGTATTCCAACCATGGGCTTTCACACACCTCAAACCCTTAAGCATAAACATAAAAGCAGAACAAGAGGTCCTAGTGAGAGCGACCCAGCATTCAGGAGAGCTGGAGCCTGGAGCGTGCAGCACGTGGCTGGCCTCTGGCCAGCCCATGGCAGGTGGTGACAGGATATGAGCTCCATAATTTTTCACCTATCAAAAGTAGGTAACAGCAGGATCTAATGCCCACAGGTTGTTGGGAACAATGAAGAAAATCGAACGGGACAGTACAAAATTTTGAGTATAGTGCCTCACGGACTGAAAGTTCAGAGATACAGATGCGGCTGACAACATCACAGACCCCAGTTCTCCTACTACAGAGAAAGGACAGCTCATTTCCAGCTCTCTTTAGTCATCTCCCCATGCTCAGGTTAAAAGAACCGGTTCTAAAGAACAACTTCCAAAGTCAGCACAACAAAGTTCTGCACACGATTTGCCTCCTCTCTAAAATCTCCCTTTTTGGAGATGTTATGGCTAAGAAAGAGCCCAACAGCTTATAAGCCCAGGGCCTATGAGTGCATCCTCTTGCCCTCTTCACAAGAACATGCATTCAGCGTCATCCACTGCAAATCTTGGGCCAGAGGTGGGAAACACTGAAACCCTGGGACTTCCCTTTACCTTCAGATCTGCTTTGCCCCTGTGGAATATGAAGCAATGAAACCCCTCAGGATGGTGATTATCACCAAGCAGGAACAGTGTCCTGAGGGCACCAGAGTGTTCTACCCTGTGTGCCTCTCTCTACCTTAGTCATATGAAAGACAGAGGTAACAGGGACAGGAACCATTCTTCTGTGGCCTCAGCTCTGCTCAGGATGACACTGCCTGTGCTTGTCCAGGGCCCGGACTTCCTGTGTGCCCTAATTCCCACCTTCCTCTGTGTAAACAGCACTGTGGCAACTTATCTGCAGTTGTAGTGTACAGCTGCAAAATCATCTAATATGTTACTCATGTACAAATAGAAAGAGAAATATACTAAAAGATATTACTAAGAGCCAGGCAAGGTGGTGAATGCTGTATTCCCAGCAGTTGGGAGGCTGAAGCAGGAGAATCGTGAGTTCGACACCAGCCTAGGCTACACGGTGAATTCAGGGCCAGTTTAAATAGATAGTAAGACTTTATCTCAAAAACCAAAAAACAAACAAAAGGTATTAATAGAAATAAGTCTGTTCTTGGAAGGAACCAACAGAGGAAGGCATTTCAGAAAACTAAGCAGAAACAGTCAGAGGGCCTCATCTTAGTGGACTGGCCTGTTGGTGGAGATGTGTGGCTCATTCAGCCAATCTCCTACTAGAAGACAGAGAAAGAAAACTTAAGACAATTTCCCACTTCTTTTGAGATTCAAGGCCTCTAGACCCCAGTAACCCTGGAGTTTCCTATTCCTAAATAGAGTTTCCTCTTGAGATTGGGTTGCCTGTGCCAAATATGCAGGGCCTCCGGCCCCAGGCTCTGCTCCAGCTGACACATGCTCTATCTATCCATCAGGATAAAAAAGTAAAGCCTTTGTGAACTGCCTCCCAATTTTCATTTCCTAGAAGTCACTCCCTAAGTTGTTTCTTTCACAGTGCTTAAAAGCATTATCAACAGGAAACATTTCATTTGCAGACAGAGAAAAGTGGAGTTTCTTGAAGTTCAAGAAACATTACCATTCATAAAAGTCTGTTTTTTTGGTCATAGAGGAAATCTGTTTCCCAGCCTTCCCTTGCTCCTGGGTGTCTCCCTCAGCACCCTCCTGCTGGGCCTGAATGGTCCTTTCACCCACCCAGGAGGAGCTTCTTCCTGTGTTCATGGTGCTGCCACTTCCCACCTCTACTCCACAGTAGCATTCCTAAACTCCTGTCCTCTCCTAGTTGCTGCTCACACATCTCTTCCATTCTCTCATGGGAAAGTAGGTGGTTTCATTTATTCTGCTGCTTCTTCCAAGCATTAATTCACTTTTTCCCCTAACATCTCCTATGATGAACTCCAGCTTCCATCCTATACCCAAATTGTTCTAGTATTTTAAATTCTATCCAGGCCTAACCAGCAGTACATTTTTCACTTTCCATTTTCACTCAACTCTCAATGTATCTGACTTAGATGACATCTTTTTAAAAATTCTTCTTCCCCGGTTTCCATGACAACACCACCTCTTGATTTGCCTCCTAATTCTCCAGTTACTCACTGTCTGCATCTTCTTGGATTTCTCGTCAAGCCCCTCCAATCCACAGATAGGTGCTCCCAAAGGCACTGTGCGGATGCCCACTAATACTGACCCTCCATTCATCCATCCACACAGTCACCCCATAGGGAAGATCCTTTATTCGCAGACTTTCATCACATGTGAAGCTGTGAATGATCCCAACCCCAGCCTTCTCATCCTCACCCCCATATCTGAGCCCCTTCTTACTTGCCTGATTTCCAACATGATAGCTGTAATAATAATAAGAGCACAAGCATTTATTCAGCATTTGCTATATGTCAGGCACTGCTCCCAGCTTTTACTTGTGTTAACCTTGTTTAACCCTTATGGCTGCCTCATCTAATAGATGCTTTTATCATTCTCATGGTACAAATGAGGAATCTAAGATTTGAGAGGTTAATACAGCCAGGGCTACAGAGCTAAGTGGTAGAGGTACAGCCTGAACTCCGGAGTTGGAATTCCTAGCCAGGGAAATTGACATGCCATCTCCCCTCTTTGAGAAGCTCTAGCAAACCTCCCACTCCCTCAGTCAGTCTTCTGTCAAAGCTTTTAACTTCATTCAGCATCACTCACCCTACTGTCCTCCAAGCAACAGTGGCTTACATTCCTTTTTCCCCCACAACCTTTCTTTACTGTTCGATTACTGAACAAGTCCTGATGACTTTTCCCCATAAGCATCTGTCCTTCACAGTGGTTGTGTCAAACCAGAGTTGTCTTCACTGTGGATGCTCCTGCATTAATATGACTCAGGCTATTCCATCTAGGAAGCTCTGCTCATTTTTACCTCCTTAAAACTCACCCAAAAATAATCAACTCCTAGAAAGTCTTCCATACTTGTTCCTGAGAACCACTTTTAGGTGTTAGTGCTTAATCTGACTCATTTTAAAGATGTCATTTTGCATTTCTTTTTCTCTAGTCCATTATGATATCCTCTCAGTATTATGAGATTTTTCTCACCACCTCTTCTTCTCTGCCCTCTCAGCCTCCCTCTCCTAAATAGTCTAGCGCTCAGTAAACAATCAGTTGCCCACAGGAGAGAGCTGCTTCTGCAGTGGCCTCTGCAGTTCTCTGACCATAAGTACATCATGCATTTGTTAGGAGCATGGCACACGTGCATTATCACACCAAATGACAAGATACCAGTTGCAAAGAGTTCTACGGTCACAACATTTTCCACTTCCTTTTTAACAACATAAACTGTACCTCCAAGGAATCCCTCCAAAGACAATGGAAGCTTTAAACTGTGCTAGGAAGTCTGACTGCAAGGTCCAGTGCTAGGGCCTCAAGGACAGGACAGGGCTGGGGAAAGGTAGACACTAAAGTGACTGTCCCCTGGCAGGAGTTCAGCACACTGACTCCAACACGGGAGGTGGACGCAGTGCTAGCCCCTCTTGGCCAATCACACATGACCAAAGTTTATCTATAAGAATCCAGACACAAAAACTATAAATTTGAAAATCAGTATTAGGGAAAATATAGTTTAAAGCAGAAAGTCAAGTTCAGTAGTCAAAAATAATTTACATACTCAAACTCATCAAATTTCTTTGGTGATGTTAGTTTTGCTAACATTAACTAAAGAGTTTGTGTTTTATGAAGGCTCTAAGCACGTGGCATTAGTTTTGTTAATCCTTCTAATAACCCCGTGAGGGAGGCTGTAGAACAGTAGCTGAGGAATTGTTATTAGGTCTGTTGAGTGCTATAATTTCAACCAAGATGCAGAGAAGTTATGCAAGCCTCCAGGGCCACACGGCTAGCAAGACACAGAGCTAAATTCAAACATGGGCATGTGGGCAAAGCCGCGTTCAAGAGTCTTCCCCATGAAGGAGCAGCTGTGAATTTGGCTCTATGCTATGAGATCACCCAAGCAAATGAGAAGTCCATAGGTATGTTAGAGCTGACTACAGAAATGGAAAGCTTTGCTAAAACAACTCTGGCAGCAGCAGCAGCTAGCCGGAGCGGAGAGTCCTCCTGCTGCTTCTTTTTCTCATAAGGTCAGTTCAGCACATTATCTACTTCTGGCAAATCACCACTGGAAGTCATTGATTTTCTTTTACTTGGTTTCCTCTTAGCACTGTGAGGTCCACATAAAGTGCATCTGATAAGCCACACTATACAGCTTGACAAGGGGCTATATGCCAGGCAATGGGAGGGGCAGTATGCCAGGCAATCCCATCATGGGACAGAAAACCAGACGGCACAGCCACTGTTAAGCTGGCAAAGTAGAGTGTGGTACAGAAGGAAGACAACCTACTATCTGCTCTCTCGGCTAAGCCAATCCTAACTGCATAGAGCAAGCTGTTAAGGCCCCAGAAGACTTTGGTAGGACAGGAGGAGCTCGGGCAAAGGGAGGCTGGAAGTCAGGGTCTCTCCTGGCTCTGCTGCTGCCACTCTGGACCAAAACAGAGCCTGTTAAAGAGGGGAACCTACAGAGGTCTGTAGGGGCCATTAGGAGAATCAGGCAGCCAGACCTCACTTAGCAAGGCTCTGGACTAGCTAAATCCATGCTCTTGCCTCCAAAATAAGCCAGCGAGAGCTCTGCTTTTGGAATTGCAGAGCAAGGTGGGAGAGAAATGGGCAGCCCCAGTGCCACCATTCAGCAAGGGGAGATGGAGAGGCTGTTTCAACTACTTGTAGGAAACTTCATGAGAGGTAATTTGATTATAAGATGCTCCAGGGCCAGGGTAAGCTCTGGGGCTTTCTCTGGGGTTCATGCTATTGGGAATACTGCAGCCCCATTAATGTAATAATAATCTCTAGAGTTCTAGTTTTAAAAAGGAAAAAGGGGTTAAGTTAGAGGTGATACATCCTGAGCAGGAGGCAGCAACTCTTCATTCTGGCCTGCTACTCTGTTTTCTGGGACACTTCCTTCACCAGCTAATTGTATGCATGGAAGCCTTGCAGTAAATATTTGGCTTCAGGGATCTTCCACTTTCCCACCTGCCTAGCTTATCAAGCTGCCGTCTCACCCCAGCAAAGAGGCTGACCATAAAGGTGGGGTCTGACATTTCCTCAAAACAAAAGGATCCTGTGAACTTCAAAAGAAATGAAGTCTGCCCAAGTGCGCCAACAGCCTGCCTTATTCAGCCCACAAACATCAGCTGCACACTTTCCATGCATGAAGCACTAAAGAGAAGCATTACATCAGGTCCCTCTCTGGCACTGTGATGCTTAAGATCCAGAGAAGTCACAAGGTTCTCAGGCTGACCAAAGGCAGGAATTGAGAAAAGCCACCTGATCTCCCCAAGCCTTTGTTCCCTCGAACTTTTAAAGCAAAGAGAAATCAGACCCCGGAAATGAAGCATCACCAAGAAGAGTGAATACCTGCAGGGAAGACTCTCTGAAGTCTCTCCTGAAGCTCTGGCTGAGAAAAGAAACAAAATGAAAGAGGCACAAAGGAGAGGAAAAACCCACAACTGATAGGTGATCAATGTAACAAGAAGCCACACGCTTCATCACTGACAGCTCAGAACCAGTACGCATCTTCTTCGGCCCCACATTTTAGTCAGCAGGCCACTCCACCATCCACTCACCTAGGGACCTTGCCAACACCACTCACTGTCACCGCCCAAAGCCAGACCTCCTTAAATCCTGTTGAGGATCCATTCCCAACTTGCTGCAACTGTCTACCACACTGAGTTCCCCCTTTCTTACGGGGTAATAACCTCACCTTGCTGTTTGAGATGCTCAGCAATGGACTCTTTCTTGAACTTGAACCCTACAAGCATGCCCACCTACACCCCCAGGATACACCTGGGTCCACAGATGCAAAGACGGAATGGACCAGAAAGTGCTCTGGAAATGCTGAGCCAGAGGAAAAATGAGTGAGAATGGGGAGGTGGGGTGATTACCGGTTTTTCAGATAGGTCTTGGAGTTCGCCCAGTGATAACTTGGCCATGTTTTCACTGTAATTCTAATACACTTAATTATTTGGCTTTCAACACTCATTAAAGATTAAAAGTTCCAATCAACATAAGGCAGAGGTGAAGCTGGCAACCAGGAGAGACACCTTAGACTCGTAAGAGCTGAGCTACAAACTTGTCCAGCTCAGACATCAACTCCAGTTAGTGCTGAATTCCAATTTCAAAAGGAATTTAAGTGTAACATGATAGAGTGGGAGAGGCATGTGTGCAATGGATGAGACCGGAATGGAGCCCATGCTGAGTGGCTTCACAGGAGCCAGGATAGAGCTTTCTCTGAAGGCTTCTGGAGAACCAGGATTAAACGTCTACAATATTTCTGATGTGATCGCTTTGGTTCTGACCAGCTTGGACCACAGAAATCAGTGAAAGACACTGTTTCCATACGCAAATGGAAATATGAGGACACCTTTCTGGAAAGAAACTTCTCTGTTCCATCATGAAACTATGATTCCAGAAGAACTGAAAACATCATACCACAGCAGTATGTGTGCACCCATGTTTATAGCAATGCAATTTGCCATGGCTAAGTCTTAGAAACAACCCAAATGCCAATCAACTGAGGAATGGATAAAAAAAGATATGGTATTTTTACATAATGGACCATTACTCAGCTATAAAAAACATAAACTTAGGGCTTTTATAGGTAAATGGATACATCAAGAGACCATACTCCTAAGTGAAATAAATCAGACCTACATGTGCAAACATCATATTGTCTCACTAGTGTAAGAACCTGAAAGAATAAATAAAATCTGAAAGGTACAACAGATACTGTGAAAGGAAATGAATCTGTTCAAAGGTAAGGAACAGCTGGGATGAGGAAAACGACATAAGAAAGAAGTAAGGGAAAAAGAAATATGCATGTATATATCCAGGACAGCTTGGATAATTGCATGGCTGATTTCTGCTGATCTCAAAGGAAAAGTTAATGCTTATTCTTTTCCTCCTTTTAAAGCTCTTATAACTTTTTAAACAATTTAGCATGCTTATATCAGGTAACCTAACAACTAGTTTGAGGACAACATTATACAATATAATAACCTTTGTTGAATTCCTATTATTTTGTTTAGTGAAAGTCTGTATCATTTCTAATTTTTAAACTATTTTTATTCTCTTTAAAAAAAAAGAAAAAGAAAAAGATCTGAACTGTTGAAGAACAGGAAAAAAATATCAAAATTAATTTGCTTTCATGGCTGCTGTCCTGCACAGCTGCGCTGGGCTCATCCACATTGCTACTAAATGGCCCTAATAACTGTGAATATTACAGCACAGAAAGCGTACAAAAGGTCCACATTTGAAATATCTAAAAGTATTGAAAACAATAAAGCCAGTAGCCCACAGACCAGTGGTGACTTCAAAGACATTGTTATTTTTTGCTCCCATCAGAAGGATAGCAAATTAGTGGACAATTATGAAAAGAAATTAAGCATTCTGAAAGCCAGTCATTAGGAGTATGCAAACAGGAATACATTTTCCATTGTGAACAAGAAAGGTTGGCTGTGAGTTTATTACAAACCTGAGGTCCCAACATGCCTCCAGAAAGTAGTTTCTCCCTAAGAAGCAAATTAGTGTTCTGTTTCTCCTCAGGTCCTATAATTTCCTTGGAAAACCCTCTGCCAGTCCACAGGCAGGACTGTTCTTTTCTGCATGAAAGGTGAAGGATTAGTGAAAAGAACTGAAGTCAACAGCAGCCATCGAGCTACAGAGCTGAGAGGCTCGGCGTGAACCAGCTACATGCAGCTCCACACTCAGCCTTTCAGCCGTCTCCTGGTGCCCCCAAAGTCTCTCGGTCCTCACCTACATGGACAAGGCCACAGCATAATGTTCAAGAGATGGTTATCAAGGAAGGAGCATTATTAGCCACTGGAGGCCAGCCTGGAAGCCCTGACTGGGCTCAGCCTACAAGGCTGGACAAAACCCACCCACAACCACTTCACAGGCTACCCTCTGCCCAAGACTCATACGTCTCCTTCAGGAAAATACAACTACTTGAAAAACTAGGTAACAATATAGCAGATGCTTCTGCCAGCATACCTATGAGCACAAGCAGAGTTTCTGACCACACCTGAGATGCTTTCTCTTCCAAAGCCATAACCCTGGGACCTCAGATCTCTCTGTAGTCAACATAGCCCCTGGGGCTGGTGTTACCCCAAAGCCTAGAGGCTCAAGGCACCCAGACTGAAAGCAGCAGACTCTTCTATTCCTCTGAAGCCAGAAGAGAAACTGAAAGCCAACAGCAGGTGAGGGCTAGCCAGGTCCCAGAAAAGTAGGAAAGAGCTGCTCAGAGTGTGTGCACAAATGGGGACTGTCCCTCTAGAAATACCCAAAAAAACAGACACACACATGGGTGTTTTTATCTTTTGGCAAAGAGTATGGCTATGATTTGTGTCTAGATGTCCCCCCAAAGTGTGCTGTAGTCATAGGACTTTTTCAAAGGCTGAATCCAGAGATTGTGATTGATTCATAGTACAATTCTGGATTAAGTGTGGATGTTTGCTGAATCAGTTCACTGGCCAGATCAGCACCATCCTAACCCCAGTAGACTGGACACTCTGTAAAGCATGGGCAGAAGCTTGTCTCCTCTCCCGTATTGCTTTTGCTGTCTTTCACCACCATGAACTGCTGCCCTCCTGGCCTTGGAGCCAGCTGATTATGGACTGAAACCTCTACAAACTGTGAGCTAAATAAATCTTTGCCCTTTAATTTTGGGGGGAGAGTGGTTCAGGTATTTTGTTTCAGGAATGAGAAAAAGTAACCAAGACAAAGGTATAGCTCAGAAGTCCTTGAAGGATGCAGAAAAAAGCAGCGATGCATCACACAGACCAAAGAAAAGCTAGCTATAAGCATATATATATATGCTACAGGGTCTCACTAAACAGATCGGACTGTTTTCAGCCTCCCAAGAGCTGACATTACAGGCATGCGTCATCACGCCCAGTCCCAATCACAGTCTCAGGGAGCCCAGGGGGCAGGGCCAGAACATCTTGATAGAATTCAGATCTGGAAGAACAAAGGCTTCATTTTAGAAGAAAGTATTGGGTGGAGGGGTCTGTCTGTTTGCAGTTCTGGGGGTTGAGTTCAGAGCCTTGCACATGCTAGTAAGCACTCCACCACTGAGTTGCACCTCCAGTCCGAGAAAAATGTATGCAACCCTCGATGTATTTATAGGAGCTCTTCGCAGGCATCACACACTACTCCTGCTCTCCAGTATACAGAGTTAGGAAGGTGAGCACTAGGATACATTTGCCAAAATTTTCCAGGCAGTTTACAGGCAAGAGTGAGGGCAGGAGAGACAGAAAGTAAAAAGTGAACCGTACCGGAGATAGCATCTCTTCATAAAAACAGTCAACAGTTATGCATTGGGTAAGGAAGTTTAACCTGATTTTCTTCTTCCTAACCCTCACATTCTATACAATGCACAGACAACATCTCACCACCACTAACTGGTTTTTAAGTGATGATCACAAATCAAACCACGGTAAATTAGAAAATTCTTATTTCCTGGAGCTATAATACCATAAATTGGGGCTGCTTCTAGAAAGCTATTTCATATGTTTAATGCAGCAAAACTTCTTATGAAAAGAAGGTAAAACTCTATATAAATATTCACACACATTTATTAAACAAAATAATATCAATGCTGAGCTGTTTACTTTTTGGCGGATGCTTCTAATATATGGAGGTAGACAAATTTACGTGTCTTAAAAGACAGGTTCTATAAAATCTGGAGAACACATTTATGCAACATACAGTTACAGAGTACCTACTGTATACCAAAACCATGCCAGGTATTAACTGATCAAAATCAGACCTTGGCCTACCTTTAAGGGGTCTGAAGATGATACAAAAGCCTCCCCCAAATGATCACAGAAACTTCTCAGCAATTTATCTCACATTTGGGCTCTTAACACCATATACACGAATGGCTCTGAGTCTTTACCAGATCTTAGGTTTAAGCAAATGTCTACATTCACAAGCATTTCTTCAATGATTCTTTACTCCCCTATCTCACCAAAACTGGGTATCTGTTGCTAGTAGTAGGCTCCTTTGAAATTTTCAGCTTAACTTCTGGAATACTTTTCAGTTTTTTTAAATGTCTTCTGTTTTCCCCTGAATTCTGATATGATGCCAAGTATTTGTTTCCTCCACAAAGTGATCAGATAAATCATCTGCGGCTCATGCTGTCTTCCTGTGACATCTCACCTGAACTATTCATTAATATTTTGAAGGCAGCTCAATGTTTTTGCTAAAATTATTTCGTGCAAAGGCCTACAGGTTCCTCCTTTCTAATCCTCCAGTCCCGCCATCAAGCTCGTCCACCAGGTTTCTGTATTCCCATCAACACAGGCAATGATGCCAATGGGCTTGTGTAGCACCCACTACACCCTGGAATGCGAGGAAGCCAAGCACAGGGGTGGCCGCTCTTGTGGAAGAGCTTATTTATGAGAAGGTCATGAAAGCAAGGACTCACAAGTCACGTGACCATACACTAAGAAGGCCACCTACGCCTGAACTTTTCTCAGTACCATAGCATCAGGGATGAGGAGGAGGATCCATGAGGACCAGTAAAAAAAATTACAATGGCATGCGATTTTGTGCAACTTTGTCCTTGGCAGAAGTAAGTCAGATCAAATATTAACCTTCATATCTAAAACCATCAAGATGCATCTTCTATTCACAGTGGAGTGCTTGGGTCTTGCTTCTAATTTTCAACTCCATACTGCTCTACCCACTGTTGTTGTTGTTGTTTTTTTTCCTATTCATTCCTGCTTATCAAGCACCTGTCATTTGGCGCCTTCTCTTCATTACCATCTGTGAAACAGCCAACAGTCTCTACCTGAGATTACTACCTACATGTTCATAGAAGCTCATTCTTACCCATTTTCTGAGATGGATGACAGAATCCCAAATTGATCTTCAGTACTGACCTATTAAGCCTATGCCAATACAACAATCTACAATTACTATGTAAAAACAAGGCCAACAACTTTTCATAAGAAGCTTTGACTAAAAAATAATAGAAAAATCTAACAAAAAGGGTTTAAACCTATGATCAGAAAGTGTTTCTTCTGCAGGGCCAGATAATAAATACGTTGGGTTTTGTGAGTCCATTACTCACAGGGACCACAGTTGGGTCCCTGGCACCACATGCTGTGCTAGCCCCGCTCTCAGGGCAGGCTCAGCCATCCAGAGTCCAGGCATAGCGGATCCCAGCACTGGGGAGGCTGAAAGCATGAAGATCACGAGTCCGAGCTATGTAGTGAGACCTTGCAGCAACCAAACACATAAAATTGAGAGAGAGAGAGAGAGAGAGAGAGAGAGAGAGAGAGAGAGAGAGAGAGAGAGAAGCTAGGGCCTTGAGGTAGGTCTCTGCAGTGTTTCCCTTGTGTTGCTCTTACATGGATAAACCGAATACAGGAGGCTGTGTGGTATAGAGTTTTTAAAAAGTCAGTTACTCCACTGGCTGAATTAAAAGGAAACTAGTTATTTTGTGTTTGCTAATATTCCTTGAAAACCAGCCTCTCATGTGAAGAGAGGTTGTTAACTAACTTAACATACTCTACCCTCATAATTTCTTTGGGGAGGAAGTGTTCTTATCTGTCCACCTTTATCTTAACTTTCTACCCTTTTTTTGTGTTTGCTTTTACATTTCTAAGCTTAACTAACTGCATGGCTGGATGGGCTCTTACCTAGGTCTGCATGCTATCTTTTCTGTATTCAGCTGACTCTACCTTAGGCCCATCCTTCACTAAGTTCCCACCTATAAGTTCACTAATTAAACCATCTCACACACCCTGGACAGCCTCTCCGTTGCACCAGTCTTTACCTTTTCATCTACGCCTTCCTGCCTCCTTTCCTTCTGGATGCTCATGACATACCTGGCCTAGTAATGCCACCCCAAATCTTCAACTCCTGCCATCCACTCTGATCAACATAGCCTGACTCACTTGACGGTGAAGCACCACCTGCAAGGTGTCACCCACTAACATCTCTCCTCTGAAAGCCCACCAAGGTTCCCCTGTCTGCATTCAGTGTGGCAAAGGACCTGACTTTCTGACAACTTCTGCCTCACGGCCCACATAGCTCCTCTCCTCCGTCTGTTCACTGTCCCTAAACATCTTTGTTCAGGCCTACCCCAACTCTATACTGTTACCTCCGCTGTCTTCCTACTGTAAAGTGCCCTCTGACTCTTCCTCTGCATAGCTACGTCTTTCTTATTTCCTATTGCTGACCAACACAGAACAAGACATCACACATGGATCTAGGAGGCTTGGATTTGATATCTGCTTGGCCCAGTCACTTGCTGCTGCGCAGTGATGAGGCCACGCTGGGACTCATCATCCTCCCCCCATGAAGCCAGGGTCACAGTGATACTTCACCAGGATGAACATGTGCCAGGGAACTACTCCTGGCATGTCACAACTTCCTTCCTCTTCCTAAGCTGCACTACTTCTAAGAACCCTCTCAGGACCATTCCTGTGACTGGGGAAATAGCTCAGGGTGAAGGATGTTTGCCTACCATGTGGAGGGCCCTGAAATGGCAAGATAGTAAAAAAAAATTCTGTTCCCACAAATTCATGTTGTTTGCATTAGGATTATTCTATGAGGATGCCTAAGAGTATTCAAAAAGATAAGGTACATGCAAACAAACCATATGCTGATTTGAGTTACTAGATTTAAAAAAGGAAACAAAACCTCCCATTCTGAGCTGCTTTTAATTGCTTCCTACACAACACTGTTTCATTTCAAACAGGTAAGGAGGCCACAGAAATGCCATGGTTTTTCTCTTCCTAGAGGGCATTATGTGTGGACCTTCCACTGCAATTGCTTCCACAGCACTGCCAGAATGCAGTCACTCACTGACAACGCTGACGATGAGGAGGCCTCCACAGCAGGCTGATGCGGAGCTGACGGGTTTTCAGCACACAACAAGCATTCCTATCACTGTACCTCAGCAAGGTCTGGTCTGGCTGAGCAGGAGAGAGAACACAAAAGGCTCACTCAGAAGAAGCTAAAGAAAAGAATCCTACCTAAGACAAGCAGCAGTAAGAGGGTAGAGAAGGTCAAGCTCTCATGCACCACTACATGTGTCAGACCCTCAGGCAAGGAGGAAGAAGAATCTCTCAGAGGTGGGACCTGAAGGAGGAACCTAGCGGCAGTCAGTGGTTCTGAATGCTTTGGCCAAGTGAACTGAAAACTGTGTTGGTTACGCTGTTTCTGTGGGCACTGAGACCAATACTCATCCCTTGACCATTGACAAACTGCATTTTACTAGACTGTTTGATTCAGAACCAATATAGAAAAATAACACTACGTGCTACAGAAACTTTCTATAGGAGAAATAAGATAAATTTGAATTACTTACTGGATTTTTTGAAAATTGATTTTCTAGCTTTGGAAAACTTCCCCTATTGCTAAGTTATTTTAAGTCATTTTTTAAAAAAATATGTGAATTGCTAGAAAGATGAAGAAAAGTCACATCTGGTACCTGGAATATTTGCTGACCCTGACTGCCAGGAAGACATCTGGATGTGTGGCACACAGTGAGAAGCTGTCCTTGCCTGACAAAAGATGAGAGCTTCTTCAGGGCCAAGCAGAGCGACTCTCCTCCCTCGTCTCCCAGGAGAAGCAAGCAGTTCCTCTTCCCTTCTGCTAAGGCAGCATTATCATAATGCTACAAAGTGCCAGAGAGAACTGTTTTAATAAACAGGGTTTTTATGCTCTTAAAAAACCTGAACATAAGCACTTGATTCTATTAGCTAAAGTACACTGCAGCTAAGGAAGGATTCACAGTGGTGCGGAGCAGCATGGTGCTATTTCAAAAAGTGACATCACTTGCACTTACAAGATTGGCTTCTTAAACACATTCAACTCCACAGGAGCATTTCCAGTATAATTAGAGCTATCTGTGTAAGAGTCTAGAACCATAAGTGTGCTTTGAGTATTTTTTACTGCATAATATGATTGTGTTTCTCAACTGGGGAAAGGCCACTCCACTAAAGCATAATTGTTGGTATAGATTAGCTGGGAAGAAACCCAGTATGCATTAAAAGCCTCAATAATAGCCTGCTTCAAGTTCCTACAGTTACCTGGACCAGCAGGTGACTTTCCTCAGGAGACCTTCTTCTGAGTTAGGTTCACGATTATCATATGTAAATGATGCTTCTAAAGGTCTCTGGAAGTCATCAAATTCTTTCTCGGCCAAACAGGAAATCTTTGGTTTATAAAGATTGAGAACAACCATTCTGAATTATTAAAATTTCAAATCTGGAAATTCCCCAAAATCAAAAACACTCAAATACAAGATCGCATCAAGGTTGAACACAGCTATTTATTGTGGTTCATAAAAGGTGCATCAGGCAGGAATCTGAGCAAAACAATAAGAAAATGCCCATTGGATTTTTCCCGTGACAGCATCCTCCCTGCTCTCTGGTTAGGCAACATTATCTGGGTGTCATAAGTAAAATGGAAGTCCTCTATAAATCCCTCATGCTCTTGCAGTAGGCTCTCCCTTCTCTGCAGTGCCTTCTTGAAGGAGGTGAGCACACCGTGTGTTTATCACATAAACACATTTGCCCGTAACCTGTTAGTCAGCCCCTCATCGCTGTGGCCCAATGCCTGAGAAAAACAAATAAAAGGCGCAGAGGTCTACTCTGGCTCATACTTCAGAGGCTTCGTTCCTGGTCTGCCAGCCCCACTGCTTCAGGCCTGAGAAGTGGCGGAGCCTCTCGGTAGAAGAACCTGGGGCAGCAAGGCTGCTCACTTCACAGCAGCCAGGACACAGAGCCAAGGGAGAATGTCAGAGATGCAAGGGCAGGGATAAGACACACACCTTGTGCTCACACCCTGGTACCTACTCCTTTCAACCAGGCCCGAGGGGCCATCCCTCCCCCAGTGCCATCAGATCAGGAGTTGACCAACGGCGGCTAACCCACTGAGGAAGCTGGAGCCACGGTGGTCCAAGTGCCTTCAGAGAGCTGAGCAGCTGATCTAAAGATCTAAAGCACAACACAATCCAACCATCACATCAACACTTGGTGTTACACCACACAAAATAATGACCTACCCTGGAATCTATTGTGTTCCAAATTGTAATGCTGCTGCTCTCTGTAGAGAGAGGGCTGGATGTGACACACTCTACATGCGGAGTTTGCGTAGAGCCTGAAGCCAACAGAAATGATCACTGTCTTTCGGGCCACTTAAAACATTTTAAGGGCCGGCTAAATAGCTCGGCAAATTAAAGCATCTACAAGTAGGCGCAGGGGTCAAGGATTTGATCCCCTGGCCTGCCATGCTGGTCCCGCCCCCAAGGTGCACTGAGACAGCAATTGAGACTGGGCATGGTGGTGTGTGCCTGTAATCCACAGCTCTTGGGAGGCTGTAAACAGATCACTATTAGTCCAATCTAGTAGTGAGACCCTGAACACTCTGTAGACCCTTTGCTAAAAATTAAAAAAAGAAAAAAAAATGAAACTCTTGATCCTTTAAGGCATTCCTTAACTTCTCTTTATCTATAACGTGCATTCATGCAACAACACATGACAAATATTTACTGGAAGTTTACTCTCTGTTCTACATTCTAGAGTTATAATTTTATGAAAACAACAGGCAAAATGCCTTTCATGTGGACTTCACATTCTAATCATGAAACATCAAATAACTATATGTTGAGTTGTTTTGAGCTCTTCTTAAAATACATAGAAATCTACTTCTGCAATCCTAGAACTACAGATTCACAAAGAAAACATGAAGTATGTGTTTTGAGTATAATTGTGTTTCTTTGCAAAATCCATACATGAATTCCTAATCACCAGTACTAGAGAATGTGTGACCTTATGTAGAGACAGGATCTTTAAAGAGGTAGTTAAGTTGAATGAGATCATTAAAACAGACTCTAATCTGACATGACTGGTGTCATCATAAAATGAGATTAGTACACAAACATGCACAGGCTGCATGTTAAGGGGACAGCCATCTACATGCCACAAAGAGAGGCTTCCGAAGAGAGGCCAATATCTTTATCCTGGACTTCCACTCCCCAGAGCTTTGAAAAAATGAACATGTGGGGTACTTTGTTCTGACAGCCTAAGCAAACTAATACAGCAGGTGAAAAGAAAGTGTAGAGAAAAGAAAATTTAGGAGTGTCCTTCCCTGTAATGTTGAACAACACTCATACAGCTATCTCTCCCTAAAAAAAAAAAAAAAAAAAAAACCTGCTGTGACTGAGAGTTGGCAAATTTACACAAGCTAACAATAAAAATAAGTGGTCAGAGGGCAAAGGGACAGCCCCTATGAACTTGGCTCTGAAAGCAGCACCCCTTTCTCTTGTCAGAGGAGCCAGTGAGCTAGTGATAAGTTCCCCTAAATGCCAACACCCTTTTTAAATTTTCTGAAAATTACTCAACCAAAGCCTTTCAGTTTCACTTCTCTGTCTCCTGAGAAACAGCACAAGAAGACTGTGTGCCTATGGACTGAGGCTGAAGCAGTCACATCAGCCCTTTTGAGTCCCAGGGCTAAAATTCATCATGTAATGCCTGAACTATGTCGTCAAAATTGTGAACGAATTCAGAATCTAAGATTTCCATCTCCTGTGATAGTTTAAAATTTAAAAAATGTGCAATCAACAAGCCAGTAGAAATTCCAATCCTTTTGTTTTCCAGGGTTAATTTCTCCCTGTGATGCGGTATTTTGAAGCTATAGAAAGCAGAAGAACATAGGGCATGAGAATGTCACTGAATTTCAGAACTTCAGGACCAAAGAGATCACCTGAGTGTATTTCTTGTCTAAGAAAGGTCTCATATCCCCTGCTTGCCATGTGGGCCCCTCCCCTGGGGTGCTCTGAGACAGTGATTGAGATGGGACATAGTGCCACACACCTGCAATTCCAGCACTTAGGAAGCTGAAAACAGGAAGACCACCAGGAGTCTGATCTGTGTATTGAGACTCTGTAGACCCTGTACTAAATATACTAAAGCAAAAAAAAAGGTCTCATAATGATAAAGCCTTTGTCAAAGCCATCCTTTCCTGACATTAATGAGTTCTCACTCTACTCCCAAGTTTAGGCAAAGCCAATACTCTGCAATCAGTAGGAAGATGTTCCCAGACAGAGAAGTGACTGTCTCTACTTCTTGAACAAGCACGTTTACTATGCATTTCTCTGGCTCAGTAAGTTCCATGCATACAGGGTCAATCAGTGAATGTTAACTGGGAAGAATAATGCCTTGAAGACTCTTTCAGCATCCAAGAGCCCCACTTCAGTCTCCAAGACTTTATTCATTTAAACTCACTTGCAAGTAGGCGATTTTGCCTCAAAACTTTGAGAACTCCTCATTCCTCAGAAATCTGCCAGCCATCATCATCTACCCCAAATGTTCATATCCTTGCATCACCCCTGCTCTTCCCTCCAAATGGGAGGACATAGCTTGACAGAAGACAGCCAAGCACCAGCTCACTGCAGGTCTCAGAGGCACATGCTGAGCTCTTTATATCGCTCAGGAAGACTACCTTGGTCCAAGGCATGTTCCAAAGCAATGCATGTAGCATCCCTAAGGCTCTTATGCTGCCTAACATGGTTTGTATTTCTAGTATGGGAGTCAAAGTGAAAACAAGAGTGAACACAATCCAAGGGTCCATGCATCCTGCGGACTGTGAGACATACAAAGAGTAGACTGAATTGAGTCACATTTTTTCCCCAAAGACAACAACATTTAAAGTGCAATAGAAAAATATATATTTCTAGCACAACAAATCATGTTTTTCACCTCTACTATCTGAGAGGCAGTCAAGCAATAAACCAAAACTTGAGCCTGAGTAATGAGCAGCAAGCAGGTAGGTGTAGCTTTACAACAACACTGGAGGCTGAGGGACCCGCCTAACCTCTGATGGTGTGGATGGTGCACAATTAAGGAGAGAGCCAGCAGACGCTCTCTCTCTGCAAGTGCATTTGATGAGCTCTTGTTCAACTTAGAATATGAACCCAGAACAATTACAGAAAGACATCGCAAGTTCCCACAAGTGGAAACAGCCCCAAGCAATTCTTGGAGCCTGAGAATGGATGAACCACAGATAGGAATGGACAAAGAAAGATGACTTGGTCAAATATAAGTTCTTCCATTGCACTTGGCTGGCAATGTCACAGTTCCTTAGGTACCAAGGCCAAGGTTTAGCCAAACTAATTTTTGTTAATGGAGCAGCTATGTATCTGTAACTGTACTTAAGTTTAATGTTGCAGTAAATTCTAGCAAAGTACCTATAGAGTCAATCTTCAAATGTATTTGTTTTTATATAAAAAAAAAAAAAAGAAGAAGAAGAAAGGCCTGAATTCCAGAACATTCTCTGACACACTACATGTGGAAGGACAGGAGTTCCCAGTGAAGTTTCTAGTGCTCAGAAAGAGCAGTCCATACTAAGAGCAAGAGGCATCCTAGAACCAAGGAAGCAGGGGGCCATGCAGGCTTGCCAGCTTGTCAGGGGTCATATCCCAGCACCTCCTTTTCCAGGAATGTGGTGTGTTGGCATTTGCTTCCTCATATGTAAATTAGTGAGAATACAATACTCACTCAAGACTCCTAGGCCAACCGAGGAAATCAATCTACATAAAGTGCCTGGCACATGATAAACATTCACCAGCTATTGTTGCACCTTTGGTAGACAAAGGCTCAAGAGGCTACACAGGCCACTTTGGTTAACTGTGGAAACCCAGCTGTCCGGGCCTGCATATCAGCTTCTAGCTGCTGGCGAAACATCTCCCACAGCTACTTCCTGCCACGTTCCCTGTCCATCCTCCCCTTCCTATCCCAGCCTCTCAGGAACACAAGTGTAACTGCTCTGAGGTAACTCTGTTCCAACTTTT
The DNA here is from genome assembly GCA_004027915.1 of Capromys pilorides. NCBI lineage: Eukaryota > Metazoa > Chordata > Mammalia > Rodentia > Capromyidae > Capromys > Capromys pilorides. The sequence goes on from PVKN010004425.1 coordinate 28,048, forward strand.
GTACAGCCCGTGCCCCACCTTTGTCCTCTCTCAGCTGGTCAAGACGTGGCTGCCCATCCTGCTAGGCTCTAGAATCTTACTGTTAGTGTGGAGGTTACCTATAACCTCCAGTCTGTTATCTGCTCCAGATAACAGTGATGCTGGCCCTTTCCTCACTGGAGACTTTGAACCATTTACAGATGATTAAGAAAAACCCACAGCTGCAGGAAAAGGTATTTAGCCAACATTCACAGAATGCCCACTAGGTACCAAATAAGAATCCTACAAAACATTGAGGCTATAAGAATATATGCAACACAGAAAACAGAGCTGTTGGTTACTTACAATAGCCAGGCAAAGTGCCCAGTCACCCGATCTTCCCATAAAACAGCTGGGCCGAGGGCATTTAAAGCCAGGGAGCTTACAACAGTTTTTCTCTGAAGATAAACTTTCTCTGCCTCTCTGACATTAATTTAAAGAAATCTTTGATCTTTGCAGGAACAAAGAATGCTTAAAGAATGTTCTTTGGAACACAGGCTGGTTTTAAAGCTCTCACCTCTGTCTCTAATGTTTCAGAACAAAGAGACCAGGACTTCCAGGGTCCTCTGTGCTAAAAGTTAATGAATTAGCACAGAATAGCAGTAAGTAAACCACTACTTTGCACATAGCTTCATTTGTCCTGCATCACTGGGAAAATTACCAAAGTGCTCCCTTCAGTTGTGAGCGAAGTGGATTTGACTCAGCTCCGCACGGGCCGGACACAGTCCGCTCTCTACAGAAGGCCATCCTTAGGAGAGTCTCATGAGCCTTCCCACTTTTCAAATGAACATGACACCGAAACTGAAATTCAACAACAGCACCTTTTTTTTTTTTTTTTTAATCTCAGTCGTTGTTAACTGTGTAATACTGGTGAGTTTGAAGTCAGTGGAGATTATACACTTTCCTAGGAAACAGAGTTGTTCTTTTTTTAAAATAAAAGTCGATTTAAATTTCTAACTATAAAAGGAACCCAAACCCATTTTAGAAGATTTGGAAAGTGCAGAAAAATATAACAAAAAACTTATCCATTATACCAGCACCCGAAGATGCACTACATGTTCTTCTATGGGTGTCCTTGCCGCCAGGCTTTTGTGGGTATATTTAAATATGTTTCCATTGCAATCTATTTAAAGATATTTGTAGCCTGCCATTTTTTCTTAATATTGCCTATGTTACTAACTAGTCTTTAAAAACAATATTGTCCAGGGCTGGGGATACAGCTTGGTAGTCTAAACACCTACCTGGCAAGCGCCAAGGACCCAAGTACGATCCCCAGTACTGCATGCCATGCTGGCACTAGCACCCAGGGAACATGGTGCTGGTCACCAAAACCAGGCATGGTGGAGCACACCTGTAATCCCAGTGCTGCAGAGGCTGAGACAGGAGAATCACTGAGTCTGAGCTGCATAGCAAGACCCTGTACCAAATAAATGATAAAAAATATGTATTTTCTAGTGGCTTCATACTACTTCCTGCACCAACAAGCTACAATGCACTTGTACTTTATCGAGTTACTTTAGTACTGTGCCTGGCATCTAATATCTGCTTCAATATCACTCATGCACAAACACAAACCATGCAGAGTCAGCAGCAAAAGTTCTAAAAAATCAGAGCCATGCCAAGGTGTTCTGCTAAGAAATGCAAAACCATCCCTGAAAATGTACGTGCGAAGCGGCTATGATACTGCAACACAGTGAGATGTATTTCTTATTATATCAGTTTCTGATATACAGCTCCTAAAACCCTTGCAAATAAAAATGCTACGAATTTTTTTGTTGTTGTTGTAATATTTGGTCTCTGACCTTGGTGCCTTGACACAGAGCCTGGAGTCTGATGAGTGGCCAGAGCATCACTTGTTCCAATAAGAGATCTCTTGCTAGGCTACAGAATGAGCCTTGGGTTGGGGCTGATTGCTAGGAATATCTGACTAGAGAGGTGGAAGTTTCAGCCTCACTCTTGGACCTCCAAGGAACAGAGAGGGGCTGAAGGCTAAGTTGATCACCTACAGGCAGTGATGTCACCAAGTGTGGCTACGTAATATAGTCATCATAAAAATCCAGAATGCCGAGGTCCAGTGAACTTCCTGGTAGCGGGGGATGGGGAGGTGCCCGGAGCGGACGTACCGTGGAGAGTGTGGACACTCTCTATGCCTCCACATTGCCCTGCGCATCTCTTCCATCTGCATATTTGTCTGTATCCTCTGCCATGCCTTTAGAACACGCCAGTAATTTTTAACTACATCTTTGTATGTAGTTCTAACAAATTACTTTCAAGAAAAGAGTTGCAGGACCCCCAGTTTACAGCTAGTGGGCCAGAAGTACAGATCACAACCTGGTACATGAAACTGGTACCTGGCATGGAGGGTAGTTTTGTGGGACTGAGCCCTTAACCCGTGGGTCCTGATGCTACCTCCTGGTAGCTAGCATCAGAACTGAAGTGAATTAGAGAACGCTCAGCTGGTGTGTGGTGGAGGACTGCATGGTATGTGGGGGAAACACATACACATTTGATGTGAGAAATGTTGCACTAGGGAAAAATACTTCTGTTTTTCTTGCCTCTGATAGCTGGTACCTGCTGAAGAACTGATTGGTTATTGATAAGGAGAAATCCCCACATGCTTTGAATGAGAAGTGATGCACTCTGCACTTAGACCAAGGGTAGGAAAGTTACTTTGGGTACGGCCATTCCTTATAAGCAGAGAAAGGGTGACATGTGCCAATTCCCCAGGAGAACTGTAATAATTATATACTGCAGACAAGCACTAATACAAAGATGATACACTTTTACGAAATTATTAACTCAAGTATAAAGTTTATGCACCTTGCTAGTAAGACAAGGGGATTTTCAAAAATCCAATAAGTTAGGATGCCAGGTAGCAGACTCAGCGTGGCTCCGAGAGGAATCCCCGCAGACACACACAACACACATGGCTCCTTCTGCCTCCTTGGATACAGCTCTCCACTCCTCCTAGAGTGGTGATTCCCAAAGGCTTAAGCCAAGTGCTACCAGCTATTTTTCTTAAAGTGACAAGCTGATTGTATTTTAAAGAAAACATCAGACCTATGGCCAAGTCTGAGTGACCACAATTTGTCTGTCTGTCGCCCTATGTGACAGCAATACTCTTTGACACTGCTACAAGGCAAGTCATACAAATTTCTCATTTCACTGAACACAGTATCAAAAATGTGAACTCAAGAATCAAGGCGCAATAAAATATTTCTGAATGCTTCATCAACCCACCCTTAAGTGAAACTGACATTTCTTTATCAATGCAAGTAGCTGGGAGAGAAGACTATGGTGTCACTCCCTGGGCTCATAGGAGGTAGCAGTGTTGCCACCAACACTTTTACGCCATCAGGAAAATATTCAATGCAGTAAAAATGGCTGTAAAAAGCCTTGCATTACTGTGAAAGTTAGTTTACCTTAAAAACTTTCAGAAACAGTCAAATCCCAAGGAATTAAAAGTTATGAAGTATGACCTCTGATCATCCTTTTGTTCACTTGTTTGTCTTACTCACCCACTTACCCATTATTTACCTGGACCTAAACATACGTCAGGAATTGTGCTAGATTGAGACTTACACAGTCACATTTGAAGATTACATAATTCTGCTACTCTGAAGGATGCTGTGTGTTTCTTGGAAGGAGAAGTAAATTTCTTCTTTATAGTTACATGAGCATGTCCATTTAAAAGCAACACATTTTATGATGCACTGACAGAATTTTATAATTTCTCAACTTGGCAAGGTCTATGGTATTCATTCTTCAACATTCTGTCACGTGAAGTTTCAGAGAGCAGGAAACTAAAGTGACTCCAGGAAGTTTCACTGTTTTCCAGTACAGTAAGAACACAGATAAGGGCAGGTCATACAGCTCAGCGGCTTAAAGCTCCTGCAAGCAGGCATAGGGGTCAGGGGCTCAATCCCTGGGCCTGCAGTGCTGGACCCATCCCCAGGGCATGCTGAGCCAGCAATTGAAACTGGGTGTGGTGGTGTGTGCCTGTAATCCTAGTTCTTGGGAGGTTGTAAACAGGCGGTTCATTACAAGTCCAATCTAGTAGTGAGACCCTGAACACCCTGTAGACCCTTTCCAAAAAAAAAAAAAATCTTAAAACATTTATCTAGAAAACTTTTAGAGCCAAATAATGAATTAAAATGTGTTATGTGCATGTACTGACTCCAATAAGGAATATAATCATTATGTACTGTAAACTTGTACCAACAAAAAGTAAATTAAATTTTAAAAGAATTCTCAAATAATACACACAGATGTACAGAACTAGTAGAAACATCAACTCACTTTGGCTCAGAGATAGGGAAGCATATCTAAGCAAGTTAAGTACAAAGTCCTAGGCCGGAGGATCCATGTGAGGAAGTCACTTATGCGAAGCGCAAGAGTCTAGCTACTTCAATGGACTGGAACAATATTTATACAATTGCTCTCTGAAACTAGGCATAACAACATACCATTATAAAAGGCGCAGACAGAGTTTTCTTAAATTTTGACACTTATTCAACATTTTTGGGAACTGTAAAACATACCTGAAACCAGGAAACCATAATTAGTAGCTCTCAGGGACAAGTCACATGGATTAGCCATGTTTGGGTTTCCATTTGTGAATTCTCTTGTGAATTATTTAATTATACTGGGAAATCCCAGATAAAGATAGGCATTGAGATTTTTTTATTTTTTAATCTTTTTATTTATCTATTTATTTGGTATAGGGTCTCACTATGCAGCTCAGACTCATAGTGATCCTCCTGTATCAGTCTCCCCAGTGCTGAGATTACAGGCATGTACCACCGTGCCTGGTTTTGGTGGCCAGCATGGTGCTCCTGGGGTTCTAGGCCTACAAGGCATGGATACCAGGGATAGAACCCAGGTCCTTGTACTTTCCAGGCAGGTTTTTATACTACCAAGCTATTTCCCCAGCCCTAGAATTGTTTTAAGTAATAAAAAAAAATACCTCTTATATACTCTATAAAGTTAAAGATAAGGGCTAGGAATGTAGCTCATTAGTAGAGTCCTTGACTAGCATACATAAGACTCTGGGTTCCATCCCTAGTACAGAGAGACAGAGAGACAGACAGAGACAGAGACAGAAAGTGACAGAGACACACACACAGAGAGAGAGAGAGAGAGAGAGAGAGAGAGAGAGAGAGAGAGAGACTTACAAGGTAGAAATTCATTATTTTTATTTTTGTTTTATTTACTGTAAACTTTTATGAAAGGTACCAGAGGGATGTTGAGCAGGCCTCACATTCACTCCAGCCTGCCATCACTCCCGGCACACTGGAAGGCACCAACTGGCCCTCCTTGGTTGGTTGAATGCATAAGAGAAAGAAAGGAGGCAAAAGAAACAAAGTAGATAATAGCAGACAGATCTGTGGAATCTGTCAGTGGAATCTGATTTCTTGAAGACTTCTGATTTCATCAGAAATGAAGTAGAACCAGTCCTGCCCCTAGGGCAGGCTGAGCCAGTCATAAAAAAAAAAAAAAAAAAA